>JAGXCT010033655.1:0-32407 GCA_022495035.1 Philopotamus ludificatus | reverse complement strand
AGGACGAGAGGAGAGTCTCCAGAGTTGTCATGGGGGAGTAACGCAGGAGCGTGTAAACGGCGCAATTGCCGGCGGAAGGCTGCGCGGGGTAAGCGTGGTGCATTTCCGGGGACACCATGTGGTGTTATCAAGGCGCAACATGGCGTTAATTGGAATAAGTGGAATAACCATCACAAATGTTTAGGAAAATTTGTCATATGTGTGCGCTTGTGCTGGAGCGAGATATATACAAGTTCTAGATCCCTAAAGACAGTAGCTCATGTCGATGCATGCTCTAATGATCGGGGGACTTTAGATCACTCTATTGGATGTCGTTGTTTGTTAATTTACACCGGGACGTAGAGGTTAATGGTTTTAGTAGATTTTGTGGTGTAGCCCTGGACATTTCACCCTCTTCTTTAGGTGCCTTGTCCATTTTCGGACGTAGGCGATCCCTTCCGAAGTTCCCTTGTGAAGAAGTTGAAAGACATTTTACCTCTGATCAGTGGGGAATTTCCCTTAGGCGCATAAAGCCTGGGGCATCATTAATTTATGAGTTCAGCTCTCAAAACGATTTTTTTTTCATAACTAATACCAAAAAAAATAATAATTTAGCGGTAGTCTCTAAATTAAATTTACAAATGAATAGCGCAAGCTATGGCATGTTTTTCAGGCCCCAACCTAACGGTCATATTTCGAACCATATGTACCGACTGTACCGTAGACCATGATCCATGGATTCAGGCGTGTAGCTACCTTAAAGAAAATGATGCAAGAAGTCAGGGGCCTCGACATACAACCCCTGAATTTTTTTGAAGAAAGTGAAGAAGCATATTTTGAAGTGGGGGGCCTCAAAATTGCGCTTGGGGCCTCTAGAGTGCTAAATCTGCCACTGCCTCTGATCCTAAAATAAACTTATTGAACATAGCAAAAAGTTAAATAAAAGATCTACGAAAAAAAAGCTTAACATCTCAATGCAAAACAATTGATTTATTTTCAGTAAACCTAAAATGTCTTAAAATCTGTTTTAGGAAATGCCGAAAAAACAAATCCAGTTATTCCAGAGCAGCCGCCACGCCGTCCGCCATGCACATCCGTAAGTCAACATTCGTATCCCACGATACAACATTATCATAATCGTTCCGATTTTTATTATTATTTATTTCAGAGCTCCGTACGAGGTTACTCCATATGGAGCGGCAGTGGTGCAATTCCTTTTCTAAGACTTCCCGAATCTCAAGAGTAGTTGTTACATATATATATTTTTCCGTTAGTGTAGTCAGTTTATCGTTCAACAATGTTGTATATTATTTATTGAATATTTATATATATGTATTAATATATGGCAAAGTGTGCAATGCGGAAGGTTTGCAACCTTCGACATATTGTTTATGATTTTTTTTGTAACGTCGATTGTGTGAAAGAATCTTGCTGGTCTCAAGTTTCCCCAATTCATAATTCGCGTTACTATTTATTTAAATTTTATAATCGTGTTAGACGTAAGTTATTTATTATTTTAATAATATTTCACTATGAACTTTGTAATATCGATGTTAATATTTGTTTTTTTTAATATTTATATAATCCTTAAAAGATCAATGCAGCGAGAGTGAGATTGTCAATTGCGTTAAATAATTAATAACGTTAGTCATAAATGGATCCTAATTTCGTGATCAATCTTATTAAAATGCAGTTAATTTACTGAAAATTTGACTAAATTATAATGATTACTCTGAGAATACTCAGATGATGATATGTGAATTATTTTGCTTAAATATTCTCAGATATTTACGATGCATTTATGGATAACATCAGGGGCAGCTCGTGACTTAACAGGTGTGGCATTTTTATGAAAACTAAAAGATTTTCATCATTTGATGAAAGATATTAAAATTCCAGAAAAGATAAATGAAAAATATAGTGGAAAACGTTGACGATGTCGTTTATTTTTCGAATCGAGTAGAAAATATAAATCAACGGGTCATATACAGGTCTGCCCTAAAGAAAGCTTTATGCAGCAAACAAAAATAGACCTTCTGTATACGGTAATATGGAACTTTTCTCTTTACCTCCACTACCTATTCAGATAACAACTCATTTGCATAAAATCTAGCGACCACGTGACCAGGGCGGATTCAAGAATGCCCAAACACATACGAATACGGTTCAGTTCTCATATTTCAGCTCATTATTATTTTTTTATTAGGAGAAATGTGTGTGGGGCGGTGCCCCGGTTGCCCCTAGCGACGAGTCGTCCCTGGATAACATTATTTATTCGTTAATAAATCTGCACTCCAACGTCCTAATAATAAGATAATGCAATAGAAATAGTTATAAGATAATGCAATTTTAATTTTATTACGCTACTCTGATATTATGCTGTTTCCGCATTCGGGAGATTGTGTAAATATTTATTTCCACAAAGCCGGAGTATGCTCACTTATTATGTGATGTAAATTTTATATACATAGCATGATAACATAACTTATTTATATTAATATGAACTAACCGAGAGATCGTAAATAATTATATACGTTTTTTGTTTCTATAAATTTTATTTGATATTTTAATTAGCGCTCTAAGCAAAAAAAAAATATTACCTCCGCATTACGCCCGTGAATATAAACGAGATCAATTGTTGAAATTCTTATTCCGATTAGCAATCGTCGCGTTATAATTTAACGACGACGATCCCGAGATGGTTGTGCTCTTTGGTTACTCTCTGGCTGTGACAACCTTTACGTATCAAATAATCCGGACATATGATCGAATAAATTGAATTTTTATAATTTTCACGTTATAGAGTAGGTTTTATTGACGTTTATTATTTATTTTAATAGTTAATCTCTCGGCAGACGGCGTATATCACGTCTGTCGCACTCGCCATGTTTAAATATGCGTGTAAATTATTTATCGTCATATTTAATTTAAATATATATATGTATATGTAGTTTTAATTGAATTTGTAGTGAAAACATGCTGAAAAATTAGACTAAGCTATTTCAGTATTATTTTTTCGTGCTCATTATTCGCACGTGCCGTATTCGTTTATCATTTGTTCAGAGTCGCACGTGCCAATACTCGTTTAAAAAATGATCCAATGCGAGCTCTCTCTCTCTTGATTATTACTGAAAATTCGTAGCTTACCGTTTCGATTATTATTATTTTTTTTCAGAATCTCAGATCGTGTTTTTATAGCTATATAACATTTATATTTATAATGAACCTATTTTACGAAGTGGACGCGTAAATATCGAGGTCGTATCTGCCTTTTCTTATTTTTAAAAATTAATATACAAAAAGAGTTCTTTTCTAATCTTAAATATACTCGGCCGTACCTTCTACAATGCTCCTGGATCTATCTGAAACTAAGGCTCTTCTTTATATTTTTATTCACTATTACGTGATGTAAAATTCTCCTTCTGACTCTTCTACGGAATTCTTATTTTTTCCGTTGAACAAATGATAATCAGATGGGGCAATGTTGCCCATACATACTTCTCGAGCATTATCCTGATGGAAGAACACCTTCCATCCTGAAACCAAAAAGAGCTGACTTGACCCGCTCAAGCTGCTCACAATAGATCTCCTTTGTAATCGTTTGGTTTGGGTTTTAAAGTTTAAAATGAACTAAACCCACCAAACGATAACAATATCTTACGTAGACGAAGACCTTCTTTAGTCTGGGTGCCGGTGTTTTTCCTTCCTATCCTCCTGTCTTTAGCGCGTGACATTTTATAGAGAACCTAGTTCTGATCACCACTATTCACTTGAAAAAAGGTTCATTCTGAGTGCAATTAGACTCGGAAAGTTTGTGATTAACTCATTGACTCAATTTGCTGATTTTTCCGATGGCACGAAGGTGTCACCTAATCTTCCGACGACTTTGTGCGTCGCACAATCTCGCCATATGGACAGCACGCCCCTGGATAAGCAGTTGAATAAACAAATTCGAGCTTCTCTGTCAGCTCGTCAACAGTTACGATGAAGTTCTGTTTCAGCAGGATCTGGAGGACGTCCTCGTCGAGCTCTACAGATCTTCTTGGACGAGGTTCGCCTTCTAAGCTGTATTTTCGGGCTCGGAATTTCTTGAACCACCGTTGACACTGCTTAAGCTTATTGTCTGATCCTCATATACTACATTAATACTCCTTGCTCGCTCCGTTGCTTCTGATTTATTTATTTATTATTAACCCAAAGTGGGACTTTGCTATCTGGAGGATACTACGTGATCTCTGCCGGTCCTAGGCTTCTTCTATCCACCTCCCCAGCACCAGTAAAGGTGCGTCCGTCTCAACCCTCAGGGCAGAACTGAGATGGTTGTCCTCCAGGTTAACTGGGCTCTTCAATATGGATCAGGTCGCGAGGCAGGCCCGGGAGAAGAATCAATATTTAGTTCATCTTTATGGTCCACAATTGCCTTGATCCTGTTGTGCGATACTTTGGGCATCTCGCTAGAAGAAACGATAGCCTGGAGAAGCTCATCGCACTTGGAAACGTACATGAAGGCAGTTGAAGGGGCAGAGCGCCCCACAGGATCCTTCGTAGTAGCTGTGATGCAGATGCAGAATGCGGAGAATCTTGGAGAGACAAAATCAAGATGATTCGGAACAAGAATGGTCACGATCCTCAGACATGAGTCTTGGAAAACATCCTCAAAAATACCAAAAAATCTCTAACTGGTCATCAGAACATCACCACATACAAATTTATCCGCTATTACTAAATTGGCTTTCATCAGAAAACAATACGTGTTTCCAAAAGATTTTTTTTGCAATCTTTCATTATCTATCTATAAGATCCAGTTCTACGTGATTTTATATTTAGATCTTACAGAAAGAAGTTGCCGCAAGTATTGCGCAAAGAACTTAAGGGAAATAAGTGTAGATTGTGCTCTGTGATACATTGTAGATGTCAATCAATCGAATCAGGCACCAGTTGATGGATAAGCAAACAGAATATAGTGGAGTCAACTAGGATAGACCTTCCAGCGCCTTCTAGAGAACGAGGGCCTTCTTCTTTCTACCCATGCCATCCCCAGTGCATCCTATCACTTGCTGTGGCATCATTTTTGGTTCTCCACTATATATTCCCTTACTAGCAATGTGATCTCACAGATCTTGTCCTTCAGAGCGATGTATGACCTGATGATGTAAGCCCACTGCAATCAGAAGTTCGTCTGTCTCCCTCACTTGTGCGGACAATCAACGTGATTCCGTTGTAGATCTCTATTATCGGGGCGCTACTTTGTTTTTATTTATCGCCCATCAGATGCGATCAATAACGACCGAGCTGTACTTCTTTTTCTCCTCCATAATCATAATATAATAGACAGAGTCAATAGTCATTCAACATTCGCTTTGTAGCTTAACAGCACATTTATCATAATCTACGATGATCCTTTGTAAATTGAATGTTTTGATAAGACTGCCTAGATACATTTCTAACGTAGTATTTTCGAATTGCGAAGATACGACGATAAGAATAAAGACATTTTTTTAGTATTAGAATCGGCGAGGCGATGATACTGATTATATTGTATAAACAAATATTGTGTAATTGATAATGCACCTGTTTTTATTAATTGTCTTATTAATATTATTATTATACTTAAATTGGATAGTGACGCAAATTAATATCTGTGAGTTGTATTATTGAATACTCGAAAATTTGTAGCAAAAATTAATAAATGGTATATATACAGTGACCGATGTTTCAATAAATATTTATCCTA
Organism: Philopotamus ludificatus; assembly: GCA_022495035.1. Classification (NCBI taxonomy): domain Eukaryota; kingdom Metazoa; phylum Arthropoda; class Insecta; order Trichoptera; family Philopotamidae; genus Philopotamus; species Philopotamus ludificatus. Next base: position 26,694 of record JAGXCT010033655.1, on the reverse strand, counting down.
CGTATTTATATAATTTTAAGTGTTACCATGAATTGAATGAGCAGTGAATAAGCAGTTGTCACACCGGCATGACGCTAGCGGTTATAGGGTTAAGAGTGGTGATATGGAGCCGAGGGGTATGTATATAAGATAAAGTGAATTTAGCACTTGGGAGGCCCCAGGCGCTATTCCATTTTGAGCCTCCTACCCCACCCTCATTGTAACATTTGTAATGTTTTGAATTTATGTGAAAGACTAAGAAAAACAAAATTGAACTTTCAAATTTTTGTTGGTAATTTTTCTTCTTTTTTTATTATTTTTAGAAAAATTCTGGGGCCCCCTGAGGGATGAAGGCCCCGATACCTTTCATCGTTTTACCTTAAGGTAGCTATACGCCTGAATCCATGGATCATAGTCTGCGAAATAGTCAGTGTATATGATTATTAATATGACTGGAAGGTTAGCTACCTGAAAAACATTCCATAGCTGATGTTATTCTAATTCAATTTAGAGAATACTGCTAAATTATTAATTATTTTTGTTATGAAAAGTCGTATTGAAAGCTGGGTTTTGAGGCCCCCTGAAATTAATGAGGCCCCAGGCGCGTGGCTTAAGTACCTAAGGGAAAATCCGCCACTGCTCTTGGATCAACAAGTCGAACCGATCAGTTTCTACAAAGGAATATTACTGGCGATGGAAGTAGATCCTTTATAATAATCCAGTGAGAAAAAAACAATGGCTTTCTCTAAAATAAGTACCAGTGTACAGTCAACCCTCCTATAGCGTTTCCTCTAAATCGCTGCATTTTACAAAAATCCTTGTCAACCAAAGAGCATTGACCTTTATTTCGCTCGGCAATGTATTATAGATTTACGAAATATCTAATTTGACCTTAAAAATATTAGAATTTTGTAGAAAACTTGTTATAGGAGGGTTGACTGTATATGCCTCGACCATCCCTGATCCTAAAAATCATTTTTCGTCGCATTTGAATGGATATATTAACCGCTAATCGCTAACGACACACTGGAGTGACTGATTTAGAAGTTTTATCATATTTACCGTATTCGCATGACATTGCTCTGTTAATATATCTTTTATTTATTTTTTTGAAGCTTTTTTGAATCAGTCAAAGACCCAGTGGCGGATTTAACCTTAGGCGCATAAGGCACACGTCTAAAATTCAAGGGGCCTCAAAGTTCGGATCTCAAATAAAAATAATTAATAATTTAGCTATATCCCTAAATTAACTGAACAATTAAATAACGCCAACTATGAGATTTTTACTCTAGGTCATTTTTTCTAATCAATATGGGTTTTTATTACTTTTAGGTAGTTTAAGGGGGTTTTCCTTTGGTATTTAGGGGGCCCCCATTTAAGAAACATCTATAGGGTTTGATCTGATATCCTATTCAATTTTTAAAACATGGGGCCTCAAAATTAAATTGTGCCTGGGGCCTCTCAAGTGATAAATCCGCCACTGCAAAGACTCCATTTAACCTTTTGTTTGCCACGAGCCGTTTTTATGGTCTTTTGCTGTTTACCTAGTAATGGTCAAAACGGCAGCTCGGCATCGTAAAATAATTAAAGTAAAGTAAGTTAATTACGTCAAAAAATATTTAGACGATTTTATTCGCAGTCCTCAGTCGGCAAGATGCGATGATGGATGCAGTTATATATGTCGCCGATTCCTCAGTCAGCGAGTAGCGATGATATGATGTCTGCTGTGTCCAATATTGTTCTTATCCGACGAGCATAAATAGCTAAATCGGGATCCTATGATCAACACTTAGGATTCAGCTGTAAATCCGGACTATGACGTTTAGGCTGGGGAGGCCTATTTGTACGCCAAAATGTTTCCGATCCCTGGCCAGCCAGTTCATAATTTGACGATATTGTCGTGGCACTCAGATGCATCTTGCTATTCACATATACAGTTTTTTCACGTCAAATACACCTTTTTTCAAATCAAATGCATCCTTTTTCAAATCAAATGCACCTTTTTAGAAATCAAATACACCTTATTAAAAATGTATTAAACGTAATTTGTGGGAAAACGTAAAGTCGGGGTACTCCATAAATATTTATGGAGTACCCCGAGCAAAAGGTGCATTTGATTTATCAAAAGACGCATTTGATTTGTAAAAGGATGCATTTGATTTGAAAAAGGATGCATTTGATTTGAAAAAAGGTGCATTTGAAGTGAAAAAACTGTATTTGCCTGGGTTTGAAACAAAGAAGCTACCATCCCGCAGCCAGATAGAGGACCAACGTGCCTATTCATTCCATGAGAACATCCCAAGGCATAAAGTTTTTGCAAAAATTACAAAAAATAGGGATTTCCCCACCGCAGGTATAATTTCATTAAAAAAATGTGTCAGAAAATACTGTAGATTATCGTAGTATATTAAAAAAAAGGGGTTTTCTTTCTGTTTTATTTGATACTGGAATAAAATAAAATAAAAGGTTTGCATATATTTTTTTAATAAAATGAAATATATAATAATATATAAATACATCTCAAAAAATAAGGCAATGCAATACTGCACATTATCTACGACTAACAAAAACGATATATCGTCACGTCGATTTGATTATAGAAAATTAACCGGAATCCAGTCGACGGTGTACATTAAAATTTTTACAACACAATTGTCATTGCCCGCATACATTTTCATTATAAATAAAACATCGTAAAGTTTACTTAGTACGAGATACATCGAGGTTAGCAAAGGAATGTTAATAACAAATAACACATATTTGTAGAGTTTATATCGCAACATACAATATAGTCACAAGGTACTTGGCACGACCCTGTTGTTATTATCACGGTGAATAAAATGAGCTCGAACGAGTCGTCTGGCAAAATTTTGCACATAATGATTTAAAAAAATTCAGTATAAAAAGTACAATATTAAAATAAAACATATAAACATCAAGTATCACATAAAAAAAAAAACATTATGACACAAAGATAATATGGCGCTGGCAAATTATAAACTTAAATAATAATAATAAAAAAAGCATTAAAAATCGTATATATATATGTAATACTAGCTTACAGCTTACGATACTGGTGTTAATTATTTTAATACACTGGAAAAATGATTGTAAAATAACGTTAAAAAGCTTACTTTAAATACAGTGGCACCTCAGATCGAGCGCCCTTACAAAACATTTGACTCTTCGGCGACGAGAGCTACAACTCGGTTGTCAGTAATTATATAGTTCACTGTTAGTTGTATATATTTACTGTCCTTGAAAAAAATTAGACAAAACTACAAATGTAGTCCATAGCTACAACCTTTGTGAATGTTGGTTTTTGAGATATAGCCTTTTCTAAAATGATATTCAATACAATTCTGTAATCTGTAATTCTTATCGTATTCAATATCGCAGCTTATTTTGTACAAGTGCTTGAAAATATAGGTATAAAACTACAACTTTTTTTTATATATTCATCTTACCAGCGTTGCTATTTTTTGAGATGTAGCCATTTTGTAGCACTGTATTCAATCGTTTATTATTAGTTTGAATGGGAACTACCCTTCGGAGTTGAGAGCTACAAATCTGTTAATATCGTTCATAACTACAACTTTTTTTTTGTACATTTTAGCTATTTGGAAAACTGTATTCGATTGTTGATCCCCGTAATTGAGAGCTACAAGTCTGTTGTCAGTAATTCTATTCATATTCAATATCACTGTTCATTTTTAAACGATTTTGGAAAAAAGTAGACAAAACTACACATATCGTTCATAACTACAATTTTTTTATACACTTCAGCCATTTTGTAGCAATGTATTCGATTGTCAATCCACGTAATTGAGAGCTACAAGTCTGTTGTCAGTAATTCTATTCATATTCAATATCACTGTTCATTTTTAAACGATTTTGGAAAAAAGTAGACAAAACTACACATATCGTTCATAGCTACAACTTTTTTTTATACATTTTAGCCATTTTGTAGCAATGTATTCGATTGTTAACCCTCCGAGTTGAGAGCTACAAGTCTGATTTAAGCTGTTTTTTTTTTGTGTTTGATCTTGAAAAAGATCAGGTCAAGCATGGATTCCGATGTCACTATTTGATGCTCTTCATTACAGTCATAGGACTATGGATCTTGGCCATATATAACGGTTTTAATTGCATTGAGCAGATCGACGTCGATGGAGTAGAAACACATTTTTACGGATCACTTGACGTCGAGCCGGTTGAGACTTATTATAACCGTTACGGTCTTATAAACTCAATAACTCTATTAAATAATTAAACGAAGTCTCCATTAACGATGAGCTCGGATTGAATGGTTTCTGTCCATCCAGGATTTTTGTCTCGGATGAAACGGTCGAGTTTAAATTGTTTGTAATGATTCGAAAACCGAGGTACCACTGTAAATTAATAAAAAGCATCGAAAAAATATTTACAATCCATCACTGGTCTGAAAAAATCAGCTAATTGTTAAGGCACAATAGAATACATTTCATATTTATTAAACCGATTAAATAAAAAAAAACCTCAACCATAAATGATTTTTCGAATCGATTTTAATGGAATCTATTTTTCGACCTCGCGCAAAAAGTTAATCGGTCATATTTACATATTCGTAATAGATATCTCGTGAAAAATCGTTCATTCATATACAAATAGGTGCAATGTAGAAAGTTGCTACCTAAAATGTGCCTCAATTGTCATGGCTATATATAATGTTATGGAACGAGGCGCAAATGTGAGGTCCGCGAGATTGTGAGTGAGTTGTATATATTTAAATTTTATTAAAAATATATATTTTATAAATATATACATATATATTAATCCTAATAAATCACATAATATGAATCGATAATATTTTACCGTATAATTTAATGATAATATTGTTTCGTTGCATTATTATATAATTTTATTTGTTCGTCGGCTCGTATTTTAACGTCGATTCTAGCGTAAATTCGTACCGTCGATTTATTTCAAGAATAAAAGTGTTTTAATATTGTAAATTGAGATTCCCGACGCAATAATCGATTGAATCCAACGTCTCGCTACACAACAATATCGGCATCGTCGGGCTCCATATTTTCGCTATAATCCAATTCGTTGTCGTCATTGTCGGACGACGTCTCTTCAGTCACTTGGCCTTTACCCTCGCCGCATTGCAAACACCTGAAATAATCGTCGAGAATTCGATTCAATTTTAAAAATAGACGCCGACGTAAATAAAATTAATTTGTATATATTTATAATACCTGCTCTCATCGGATCCGTGGTGTTTACACAACTCGCCTATGCATTCACAGCAACCGTCGTGGAACCAGCTATATACGATGAAAAAATAATATTAAAACAGTCTGAAAATAGATTCAGGGGTAAATATCGGATATGTATAACGTGTTCACCGATAGCTGGACGATCCCATCGATTCGCAGCCAGCTTTACACTGGTCCAAGCTCATACAGTGCGACATGTACGCCACCGTGCAGTTACCCGTCAACGAATTTTGCTTCGTCGAATACTCCTCAACGCTCTCTATTAAATAAAATAAACAAAAAAATAAATAGACGTTAAAATAACGCATGCAAGATTTAGTATACAAGAAAAATTTATTATTCGCTGCACATATAGAATATATTGACGCAAATGAAAAAAAAACTGACGCAATGATATATCCGTGGGGATAATCGGGATCGACATTGATATCCATCTCTTCTTTGCATCGGGGAACGCCGTCAGATCGTTGAACAACGCGGGTATGCCGAATGGAGTCTCTTCGATGTACGATTTGCGGCTCAGAGCGGCTCCGGGCCCAATCAGACCCGGCTGTCCCGGACACATATCTAACAACACCAATAAAATACACATATTATATACGTGCGTCATTAATTTCAGTTTTGTTCTGTGGTATATTAGTATACTTACCGACGCACGCGCAACACTCGTCGAAGAGATAACTGAGACAGGTGATGCACTCTTTGCAGCATGTGCAGACCGCGTGTGACGTCAGGTCGCATTTGCACGACTGAGTCAGCATGCACTTGGAGACGACACTGGCGCATACGGCCTTGTTGCAAATCGATCCGTCGGCCAGTTGCAGATGCTCTACGAACGTAACGGCCACCATTACCATTAACCACTTCATGATTTAGAAGCTTTTTTTCATATAAATTCGATCCTAAAAAAAAAAACAAAACATAACACGTAAATTATTATATGAAATAAAGGTCAAACGAGTCGGCAAATTAATTATTTCCGTTGTCAAGGACGTGTCGTATATATAAATTCTACAGATGAGACTCTTCACGTCGAAAGATTTATGTTATGCCATGTATTTAAACGGACGTAATGTTTGAATAAACATTTTATGCGGTCTGCCGCTACGTCACTCCATCTTCCGGTAAGTTTCAATGATGCAGTGTCCCTCTGTTCAGTCCAACCACCTTAGCCTTGGTCTTCCTTTCCGTCCTCCGGGGACAGGAAGACTTGTACATAGTCGGTACAGCTTCTAGTTGCTTCGAATACACCATTCTCCGTCATCGAATACGGCTCGAAATATTCGTCTCAGAATTCTTTACACGAGGATATTCAGTTGTCACTCATCTTGTTAGGACGGACCTGATGAGGGTACCGTAGTGCTCGAATTTAGTATTCTTTGAGAGGAATCTCGATCGTTTCATTATTTGTAATAAGTGAGCCGAGATATGTGAATTACTGGACGGCCTCGAAGCGGTATTCTTCGAATCTCAAGAGTTCAAGAATTTGTACTTGGCATGTGTATTTTATCTTGGTCACTGTTTATTTATTAATTATTTTTGAGAGCTAAATTTTGAGGCCCCCTGAATTTATGAGGCCCCAAGCGCGCACCTAAGCAATGACTGGGACTCAATGTCCTACAAAAATCATTTTACTTTTTAAGGAGACACTGAATTAGATATATATTTTAAGTCCACCAGAAATTAATTTAAGACTCAAAATTCTGATGTTTTTCTTTCAACTTCAGGTCAAGACTTTAATATAATAATTATATAATCTATGCAACTGTTTAGATAAGATTCAACGCAGCGGCGGATTTATTGGGATGCTTATGATGCTGGAGGCCCCCGATCATTGGGGCCCCAAATCAAACACAATATTCTATTGACTTAGTTTGATTTTCTTTTTTATGAGCTTCACTTGTAGGATAAATCTATGTAACAATGATAACAATTTTAAGGGAAGACGACATTTGTGAGTAGTCGATATATATCGAGATTTAATATAATTGGGTCAAGGATTTGTGTTTAATATTTTAAGAAATTTAAGTTCGTTTCCGATATCAGAAAAGCGAATATATCGTTGAGCGTTGATTATTTATACAATCGATGTTTATTTTTGATCAAACTCTGTTTATGAGTCGCTCATTCCTGAAAATTTTTTATTCCAAACAATATTTTGATGAAAACTAACAATCGTGTTTAGAAAATAATTAACCCGTTTCTTGATAATGAATTTTTCATATTGATCTGTAACGAGATAAACTTTGAATGAACCTATGGTTCAAATTGTTTGACCGGAAATTTCAGCAAAATTAACAGGATAAGGAAAATCATGTTTTAAATCAAAACCCAAGAGAACCGGAAGTACTCGCAGGTTCCACTATGTAGATGACGTCGTATTGGACTGGTTTCAAAAATTTTCCAATAAATCTATACCAATTTCTACAAATAACGATTATTCAAATACTGCCATAAATATATCGAGTAATTCTTAATAAATTAAAACATTTTTCGCGCCATAATCGTCAAAAACTTTTTCAAACTTTGCAAGGTTATTGGCCATATATCGAATTGCAGTCTACAAAAAAATCCTCACATATTTCAATCGATGACGTAATTGTTTTAGTTGATAATTTCACATATTAAAATTAGAAACTTACAGCTTTCACGCAAATAATTAAGAACTAGCTAACAGCGACAACAGCACGACACGCCTTCCTGAATTCCTATCGAAAGCCGTGAGTAAAATACTTTCCGGTCAACTCTCTTATTAATGCGTGTGGTTACTTTTCCCGTTTTATCAGCTACACGTATACGATTTATCGAATATACTAATGTCATCTTCATCATGAAAATGTTATAACAATTGATAAAAATAAAATATATATTATAATAATAAATTAATATTTTTTTAAATTATTTTCTCATAAAAATATTACGACATAGAACAGGCTTACAATATGATGTTCTTGACTAAGAGATTTCTCTTCCTTCAAAGAACGTACTACTCTTCTTTCCCGATGTCAGAGCCAGATTTTTCTAAAATTTTATACCAACCAATTTTTGACTGGTCACGATAATTTTAGGCTTTAAGAATTTATCCCGTTACTATAAAGGCGAAAGCAGAGTGGCGGTAAAATATATTTTTTGCGTTGATTTTGCGTCGTGAATTACTTTTACTCAAAAATAAAATATATCACATGAAGAAAATTATAACTTTAGACCAAACACTAAAAATAATTCATAAAGAAAAGAACAAACGCAAATTAATACGGCGAAACGTTTATAAATTAAATTATTGTTTTTTTGTATGATTCGTAAATTTTTTGAGAAGGATCCATTGAAAACGATGAATTAATGTCCCTATTTATGTATATAATTGAAGGTGAATTGAAAATATTTTTATCGACTGGCAACATTAATATGTCGTGCTGTCACTCGTATTCACCAGTGTCGTTCGATTTTCCAACAGCAGTCTGAACTGTGAGTATAAATTGTATTCATAATCATATCTATATTCATTTTCATAATTAGAGTTGTTCTTTTGATTTTAAATAATATATTCTTTATTGATATAACCCCAAAATCAGAGGCGGCCGCCGGTTAGTAAAATGAACTGTAAATAATCCATTATTACGATCTAAAAACCAATTAATGCTATAAATTTTCACTAAAAATATTATAGCAACATTTCTGAAAATTTTACAATGGAGAAAATATTTCGACATTGTCTCGCAAAGAATAAATTCCATTTCACGTTGTTTCATAGTAACTGAATTCATTGTACGTTTGAAACACTTATTATGCCCCAGAAATGATCAATTGGATTATTTAAACGTATACATATATAAGGTTAGATGATAAGCGATTTTGTTTATTTATGCGTCATTGAATTGCGTATGAATATTTATTATAAACTCATTTTAAGAATAAAGTTTAATATGTTACATTTTGCACACATTAAGTTCTTTAATGATGTATATTTTTAGTTGACTATTCAAAATGGCTGATAGATGGGATAAACGCGGCAAACCTAAAAATGTCTGGAACAAAGGTCCACCAAAGTCCAACCAAGGTGAAAAGGCTCAGCCTAATGCGGAAGCAAAATCTTCTCGGCAATCCGAAGTACCGGACAAATTTACCAAGGCCAGTCAAAATATGCAAGCGTCGGTTCTCAAGCACGTTCAAAAATATGAATCGTCGTCAGACGAAGAGGATTTGGAGGAGGATAACATCCTCGGTATTTTACAATCGATATATAAATTATTTAACATATATATTAAGTTATCTAATCATCGTTATATTTCAGTTTCGGTTATGGAAAAATATTCCAGCAACCAAGGAGATGCGAATCTTGAGAAAACGAGAGAGTTCCTCGAACAATCTTTTCAATCTGGAGCCGCAATCTGTCTCATTTGTATTGCGTCCGTAAAACGAGTGCAGCAGGTAAATTTATTCGTATAAAAAAAATACTTACGACAAAATTAATTATCATGATTTATTTTAAAATTGCAGATTTGGAGTTGCAACACTTGTTTCACTGCATTTCATCTGCAGTGTATACAGCGATGGGCCGCCAGCACTATTTATCAACAGAGTGAATCAAACGATCCGCCCGTCATGGATTTACCAGTCAGAGTTAAGAATATCAAAAAGATTGAGTGGTGTTGTCCAAAGTGCAGAAACGCATACGAACAGGTAGATTCATTGAATGAATATTTATTATATTCTGTATCAAACGACCATTCGATTCCGATTCCGATACCAACTCTGACTCCGATATCCACAATCTGACTCCAATATTCACAATCTGACTCCGATACAAACTCTGAGTTTGATACCAATTCTGACTCCGGTACCAACTCTGACTCAGATATTAATCCTGACTCCGATTCTGAGTAAAATATAAAACAAATTTTATAATTTATCTATAATTTCGGGTATCGTTTACCAATTAAGGCTATTTTAATGGGGATGTGATTAAATGATTGTAACTGTTTTACAAAAAATAGAATAACATGGTTGTCTTCATCATCTGACATCAAAGTTTGTTGTTAAATGGATGAATTATCCTCAGAACAATAGATTAATGGCACGTTGAAGACTTGTCTCATCAAATCGGTTCAGCGTAACACGTCTTTAGCATATTTATTTGCATTCATCAATACCTTGACGATGTATACAATGCATACAATAATAATAAATATCTTGTATTTATGTGTTTTAAGGACGATGTACCGAAAATTTACGAGTGCTTCTGCAAGAAGACGACTAATCCTGAATTTCATCCGTGGTTAATTCCGCATTCATGTGGAACGATTTGCGATAAGCCATTGGTCCCTGAATGCGGACATCGATGTCTCTTATTGTGCCATCCTGGTGAGTAGATTTAATACAAAATATTTTTTTTCATCAGCGATATTAAATGTTTATCTAACCATATTTTTAATCACCTTCTGTTATAATCTTATTTTATCTTATAAATTGCATTTATTTAAGAATCAAAGAAATCCCCTAGTACGGTGGTCGGCCAATTTATTAGCCAAAGAGCCAAATATGTACATTATGACGATTAAAAAAAAATTTGAGAGCCAAATCTGTTTATTAATTTAGCAAGCCTTTATTATAATTTTAGCACTTCATTAAATTACGCGTATACCGAATATTACTTGATTTCTTACTTAATAAAAATTGTATTCTCTGATAAAAAATATTATGTATTTAACCCTTTCAATGCGGCGGGTCTAAACACGATTCTGCATCTGAGTGCGGCGTCATTTGGACCAAATTATTTTTTTGGCGAGGTAAATTTGTATTCACCGTTTACCGCTATATTAGACCATTTTCCTATTTATGAGATTTATGCAAACATGTTGATTAGGATATGTTCTTCCATCTCAACTAAAAAAATAAACTCGATTCGCTTTATTTTCGTAATAATAAATCGAACAAACTATCAATTGCTCAAACAGAGATTAAGTGAGAAAAAAATGGGAATGCGAATCAAAATCAAAAATGCGAAATGCAATTTTCTTATACCATTACATCCGTACATGTGGAACATAATGTACGTGGAACACCCTTAACAACCCCTGAGCCGAGATACGTCACCGATACTACTGCATAGATTTGAATGTTACACCACGCGCGTATTCATATTTACATATTACATGGTTCCTATAAATTTCTTGTGATGTTGTATATTTATTGATAGCTGTGTTTATTAGCTGATTTTTAAAACAAACACCATCACTTAACTAGGTCTAGTTAACATTTAACGACAAGTTAAAGTTTTAAAGAATCTTGCGCATGTATAACATGCGGCCGCACCCTGGACACAATTTGTTTGCCCATGTACGTCATGCGCCCCGCACTGGAAGGGTTAAGGAATCCATAAATTTAAATCATGTACCATCATGTTCACCTTTAATGCGATTAAATGTCTCAATCTTTTCGCGCCGCAATGCAAGCTTCATCGTGCTGTTGCCTTAACGGTGGTACTGGTTTCCAGTCTCTCAGCTCGGTTTTGAGGAGTTCGTGCTCGGAAAACATCGTCGCATGTAGAACCTAAAAGGAAAGAACAGCAAACGCGCGAGCTTTTTTCAACTGATCATAAGAGCTCGTGTAGAATATTATTCGCAGGCGTTAAAGATAGCCTTTTCTCTTTTCCGCAGGCCTTTCAAAGCAGACCACTTGTGTTGCTCACATTTGTTCTTCTCCAATATTTCCAAATCAATACAAAAACGTTGAAATTTAGAGCTCCATATTTCCTTGTTTTTTAAATCCAGCAATGGTATTTCAAAGTTACCAATGTCAATGCCAAAAGCAGAAAATTCCTTAATGCCATCGAAAGCATTGGGCGGGTGATTAACGAACGCTAAGGTCTCTGCTTTTAAAATTCCTGAAACCGTTGAGAAATGCTTCTCTCAAATTTAAAATGGTTGTTTTGAAATAGTGTTTATAATTATTTTCTTGGCGATGCTTCAGCAGACTCGGAAAGTGAACAATGTTTCCCTTTCAAAATCTTGAGCATAAAGGGATAATTTGTTTTCGAATGAAATGACTTCTAACATCGAAAAATGTGTTTCCTTTTCCTTGTAGTTTATGATTAAGCCGATTTAGATGAGACGTAACGTCTACCATGAAATAAATATTTTGGATCCACTGATCGTCTGTTAGTTCTGGATAGTGAACACCCTTCTCAAGAAGAAATGCTTTGATTTCTGGTAATAGGGATTCGAAACGTTTTAAAACGTTCCCTCTTGATAACCAACGTACCTTGTTATGGAGCAGAAGATCATCGTACTCACTCTCCATTTCAACTAAAAATGCTTTGGATTGGCGATGATTAAGTGCTTTAGCTAAAATAGTAATAATAATAGATGTCTCTTGACTCTTCTGGAGTTCCTCAACTGCTTTCTTCCTTGCATCAAGATATTTAGTGCTAAATGACGCATGTTTATTTGTAAAGTGTCTCTCCAAATTTGACTTCTTGTTATGCGCAAATTTTTCCATGTCGGATGGCCTAAATTCATGGTTTTCATCCTCCATTTTTCTTTGCTTCTTTTTGGTAGCCATGTCAATAGCCATGATCTATAAAAATATTCCAAAATATAATTTTTTCAACGCCCCCCCCGTGTCTCCCCGCAATTGATACCCGACCGGGTGTCAATTGCGGGTCAGGTGTCAACTGTGATCGGGTGTCAACTGTGATCGGGTGTCAACTTTGATTTTGCATTCCGAACAAACGAACGCAAACAAAAACAATTACGTCAGGAGTGGAATGAGTATCCGCTAACGCCAACGGCAGAGAGGGTCAGAACTTCACACTGAGCTGAACCCATCCTGGACTCCCGACATAGTTAAAGTCCTGAGTTCCACATTGATACATTTATTGAATTATTATTGTCACAAGACGGCGTTATGGCTAGAGACATGTTATTAAAGAATCCGGTGTATGACGTGTGGAGCCCCTGGTCCCCTCTGCTCGGTGATCACTGGCAGTGACAGCTCTCATGGCGGTCCAATGCCAAGAGTATATGCAGAGGGACTCTCCTCGGACGATCACGACGTGTGGCGAGGGGCTGAGCGTCGGTGATGTCGTGGTGGAGTCTGTAACGTCAGCGATGATGTGGCCAGCTTGTCCTGTGATCTTTATTAATGGCCATGTTGATGAGAGGAGAGTCTCCAGGGTCATCATTGTAACGTACGTGTGAAGCACGTACTCAATGTGGCTCCATCTCCCGGTAGAGCGTGTTCACTCTGCAACTGCCAGGAGTAGGAGGAAGAAGACAGCAATTCTGCACACCATCTTACTTAGTCCTCCGAAGACCGTCTTAAAATCAACGATTAAGTTTGATAAAAGAACCGAATAATAGTTCAATTTTTATTTTATTTCAGGCGCATGTCCTCCGTGTCCAAAGACGGTCCGCACCATTTGCTACTGTAAACAGAGTGATCCCAAAATAATGAGGTGCAGCTCGGCTAAATGGTCCTGCAACAAAAAGTGCAACAAGCAATTGTCCTGCATGCTGCATAGATGCGAAGAAATATGCCATCCGGGTAATTGCGGCCCCTGTCCGAAGGTGTCCATTCAATTCTGCCAATGCAAAAAAGTGAAAGCGTCAAGATTGTGCGCCGATTCCAAGTTCCAATGCGACAACGTTAGCCAATGCGATATTTTAAATATTATGTTTGTACTCTGTGGGTCGAAACTGTATTTTATTTGTACGTTTGCAGGTGTGCGACAAGCCTTTCTCTTGCGGTTTTCACAGTTGCAATATTGTGTGCCACGAGAGTAAATGTGACGAATGTCCGTTTTCCGGCTTGCAGAAATGTCCGTGCGGAACGATACGTATGAACGTGCTATGTCCGGAGGAAGTGGCTACGTGCGGAGGGACGTGCAACAAGGTGTTGCCATGTGAAGATCATACGTGCTCAAATAAATGTCACAAAGGCATATGCCCTCCGGTAATATATTAATTATTTAATGATATTAGAGATAGTAAAACTTTATTGAAATAATATATAAAATACAGTAGAATCTTTGATTAACCGTGCTAATTGTAGAGATTGACGTTTTTTTTCTCATCTATCTGCTGTTTACGGTAACGGTCAGTGAGATGTATTCATGGATTACATGGAGTATCATGGATATTCTGGTAAATCCTTGTTTTGCAGCTGTGTCAGTTTTGAGATTTTTTCTAATATCTAGTTTTTAATAATATTTCTGGTATCCGACGAAAAATATGAATTCAGGGAATTCTTTATAACACTGGCCAAGGGGTATGTAAGAGAAAGAGACCCACTGCCTACGCATACTTTAAAAAAAAATATATAAATTTCAATCCAACTGAAATAATATTAAAATTAACCAGTGTCGTGGTTTGACACTGTATCTTTAGAATCATCTTTATATGGGTGAATAGCACTGGAATCTTTCTGTTATGCTACAGGTTTTTTACATCAAATACACCCTTTTCAATAGACATTCCAATAAAAAAAGTTAATTGAAGTACAAAAGGGTATATTTGCCGTTTTTTCGCCGATGATCTTGTCATAAAACCATCTTCCCCGAGCCTTCTCTGTATCGTTTCAACACTGACTTCAGTTCCTCCACCTCCGATAAACTATGTTCTTATATCCACTGTAGTTTTAAAACATTTGGTTTAGCAGATTCAGAGCCTGGATGCACTTAAGTCCTGTTCCTTTTTGCGCTCTACAGAACCAGATGTTGGAATTTCTGTATAAATTTAGTCACTGCAGATTGACTAAAGCCTATCAATTCTGCAATTTTGGGACTCTTTTACATCAAATACACCCTTTTGCAAATCAAATACAACTTTTAACAAATCAAATACAAATATTTTTCAATATATATATATATTTTTTTTATCAGCTCCCGAATCTAACCACGAATTTACATTTTCCCACTAATTACGTTTTTCAACAATATATAAATTTAAAAAATCAAAACGCAAAGAGTATGCATTACAATTTTCACAAAATGCCCCAGATTATCGGGAAGCAATCATTTTCATCGACGAATGAGGATACAATTATCATTTTACGTTTTTAAAGGAACTGGTAAAAAGAACGTAATTAACGGAAAACTTGAATTCAGGGTACTAAATACAGTGGAACCCGCTTCTAGTTAAGTATAAATATTTAATTGTTTAACTTAATTTTTAAAAGGGTCAATTTGATTTGCAAATAGTTGTATTTGATTAGAAAAAAGTTGTATTTGATTTGTAAAATGATGTATTTGATTTGAAAAAGTGTGAATTTGACGTAAAAAAACTGTATAAGTTCGCAATTTTCGTTTTCATTCCTTATTTCTTAAAATGTTCTTTTTTATTTTTCATTATATGTAGAGTAGTTAATTAAAACAGTACTTTATAGAAAAAAAAATCATACCCCTTCTTCGGATCGCGAATTTTCTGTCCTGAAAATAGATTTATTTATCTCTATTCCAAGTGTTGCCATATATTATTAAATTTTTTATCTACGATTTGATTTCCAGTGTCCGGAATTGATCGAAAAAAAGTGTCGTTGCGGTCTTCATGACAAACAGCTTCCGTGCAACAAGCAATACCTCTGCGAGACCAAGTGCAGAATTTTAAAGACGTGCGGTCGCCACGGATGCAGCAGACGATGCTGCGACGGAAATTGTTTGCCGTGCGACAAAATATGCGGCAAAACATTGCAATGCAGAAAGCACAAGTGTCCCAATGCATGCCACAAAGGTCCGTGTTATCCGTGTCCGTTGACGGCTAAAGTCACGTGTCGATGCGGAGGCACATATTATTCGGTGCCGTGCGGCGTCGAAAAGAAGACGAGGCCTCCGAAATGCGTAAAGAATTGCAGGTACGCATATTTATTCACCGAGAGACTCACGAATGCCGTCGAAATTAATCGTAAATTTCAATAGGATACCTGGAACGTGCAATCATATCAAGGAGAACGTCCACAAATGCCATTTCGATGCGTGTCCGTCGTGCAAACAACGATGCGGAAAACTGTTGGAGTGCAAACACAACTGTCCAAAGTTATGTCACAACGCTGTGCCAATATTGATCGAGGCCCCGAAACCGGCCGGCCCCTGGGAAATTCAACCGCCCAAAGTATATTTATCAATTTTTATTTCGTAGAGCTGCATAAAATATAATATAATGTGTAATACTAATTTTTTTTGCGATATAAAATGAGCGTCACCGATATATATTTACGTATAATAATATTTTGTGGCTGCGACAATACGTTGTAATATTTTTTTCTGATCGATATTTGGCGTTTCAGATCGAAATAAGATCGTTGCCGTGTCCACCGTGCATTGTGCCCGTTGCTAAACCGTGCTTGGGAGGTCACGAGTTAACGCAGTTCCCGTGTCATGAAGCTCGTGTGACGTCGTGCGGCAGAGAATGCAACAGACCGTTATCATGCACAAATCATTTTTGCTCACGAGAATGTCATCCGATGGAGCCCGTAGAAAATGACGAAACCGAGGTTATAAACATTTTGATATACATCCTAAAATTATTACGCTGAAAATAATGAAAAATATATATTTCAGAAGCACAAGTGTGAAAATTGCAACAAATCATGTGGATTTCCGCGGCCCGAGGGCTGCAAACATTCATGCAATAAAGGATGCCATCCAGCTCCCTGCAATCCGTGTCATCAATTTTTAAAGCGGCAATGCCATTGCGGCTTAACGGAGCTCTACATTCGATGCTACAGCTTAACAAATCCGATTCCGGACGATGCCAAAGATATTCTTTCATGCAAAGAGCAATGCATTCGTATCGTCAGTTTTTTTAAATTATATATTAGTAATATTATAGGGACCGAAAAGTAATCAAAAATCTTTTAGCTGGCGAAAAACATTTATTTATTAAAAAGACCTTAAATACTAATCAACAAAATAATTTACAAAATTTTCTAATACTTATATACTTACAGCATAAAGGCAGTTGTTCGATTCCCTTTTTAAAAAAGTCTTTCGACTTAAATTTTTTACCCCTTAACGTATACTCCAACGATCTGAAAAGGTGGTAAACTGACAGCGCGAGATCCGGTGAATAGGGTGGATGAGTTTAAAGTTCTGATCCAAGCTCCCTTATTTTTTCTTATGTTCAACAGGATTGTTTTTTTATGAGCTTGTAGTGGTCACACTTTGAGAATCTCTGGATTAAGAGATCTCTACAAAAATAATTAAAAATATCATGTTTAGTAACGTCAGCCTTCTGTAAAAAATCCTTCACAAACATTGTAAGTTATATGCACACGGTATATGAGGAGACAATGAGTTTAACAAACTTTATGGGGGACGAGCAGCCCGCTACAGTACCGAAAATAACAGACAGGCCACCTGCGAGGGCTTATGGCATTGGTGAGGAGATGCTAATAGGCCACAATTATCAAAATGTGACAAAAAATGTATTACCTGGGACCCATGCTAATCCGTTCTCATGAAACGGTTGATCAGGGAGGATAACCGTCCTGAATATAAATAGGGTGCCCCAAGTCCCAGATGCCAGGGTTCGGGTTTACCTCTGAAACCAGAGCAGATCCCGACTGAGCTATTTATGCTCGTCGAGAAGAACCAGCTCTCTCCGATACGAACAACTAGCTGACCTTGCTCAGCGAACTTTACGCCTTCCAAGTCTATCTTTGCCGTAAGTTGCTCACAGTGAAGCCGGCAAGACACCCTTCAACGTATCAGACGACATTGGTCATTGCAGCCAACAGATCTCCGCTACAAGCCGACTGGGGGAGTCGGTGAAACCATAGCAGAGACGAGCAGATCGACGTCATCACTTCGACGTATAGAAGCCGGCGTGATCTATATTCTATATAATTCATTCGCACTTATGTCACATCTTTTTTGGGAATTCAATAAATCGAATTGTCATCAAATAAGTCTATGGAGTCAGATTAATATATCCTCGGAGCTTGTACCCCCAAAATCTTTAGTTTCATTTGCTCGAGTTGTTCACAATACACCGTCACTGTAACGGTCTGATCAGGTTCAAGCAATTCATAGTGTATAATTTCAGAAAAATCGCAACAAACACAAACAAGGACCTTCTTCACTGTTAGTGATGGTTGAGGGGTCGGAACAAGTACTTCTGCATAAGAAAGCCATTGTTTTTTCTACAGGATTATTGTATACTTTTGTACTCAGGATGAAGCTGTGTCAGACCGGTCTGACACAGTTCCATCCCGTGCCATCCACCCAAACCACTTTAGGGTGATCGCGTCGGTTTCACTGCGTCAAAGTAGCGACGTCGATCTGCCTCCGGTTTACCGACTCCCCTAGTCGGTATATTACGAAGATTCTTGTGGCAGCAAGCGGCCACTGATGTCCCGGAGACAGGTCTGCTTACGGTAGCGCCTCTACGGCTTCAGGGCTTAAGAATGCTGCACAAAATTGCAGCTCTAGCTCGAAAGTGTCTGCAATTTGGCGCTATGGCGCCATCAAGCCAGCCGATGTCGGAGAGAGCGTGGTTTTTCCTGACGAAGCATCGCTACTCGGTCGGTATCTTCGGTACACTCGGATTTAGAAGTAAACCCGGACTCTGATGTTTTCGACTCGGGGCGCCCTCTTTATACCCGACGGTTCTCCTTCCTGACCAACCGTCCCGTGGGAACGGATTAGTCAGGTAGTCAGTTTTTGCAATGGTAATGAAAAAATCAAATTTACATTTATTAAAAGCTGCCTATTAGCATCTAGTCGCTAATAGCATAATCCCTTGCAGGTGGCCTGTCTCTCGATACAGTGGGCCACTCTTCCTTGATAAGGAGTTGCAGGTATAAAACTTTCCATTGTCTTATCACGTATCGTGTGCAATGTCTAGAGGGTTTTTACAGCAGACCGAAGTTTATTTAAAATTACAAATGCCACATGTAATTAATCTTCTAGACATCTCTGAACCCAGAGATCCTCAAAGTGTGACCACTACACCACATATACCGGCTTGGGGTATATTCAATCGGTGCAAAAAAAGCAGTTTTTTTCTTGAAACGCGTAAGTGAACAAATGCCCGGTAGCTAATTACACCGCTGACCAGGTCCATGGGTCCGATAGGGCCCTCCACCGGGAAACACGTAGGGGAAATACCGCATCGGACAGCATAGAGTAGGTCGTGACGCTCAGCGTCTAGGTAAGAACAGGACCACAGAACGTGATTGTAATCCTGACAGACGTGCTCACACCAGCAATGTGAAGATGCTTCAAGGTTAAACTCTTTAAGCTTAGCCTTGAAATTACCGTGGCCAGTCAGGAATTGACTAACCCAAAAGTCTGAGAAGAACCAGCTACAATTAAGCCAGGCTCTGATATCGCGAAAGAAGAGAGAGATGGTCCGTCTATTCGCCAAATTCGGACAAATTGTACTGGCCCCGATGACAACAGGACTGTTTTTTTTCAAGCAAAAACTGACGGCCCTCAGCTGCATTTCAAGGTCGAGCGGAAAGACGCCAGCAATAATTAAAAGGATTATTGTATAGCACCCACTTCTTATCTCCAGTTATAATTCGCCCCAAAAGTGGATGAGTTTCATACCAAGACAAAAGAGACGCGCAGATAGTACGCTGTTGATCGAGCGCCGTCTCTTGACCATGGACAGCCAATCTTCAATGATAATTCCTCGACTGTTTGACGAGGATCTGAATCCACCAATCGCAACCAATTACTGGGGTCGTCCTTTTCGTGCGACACGTTTGAGATTCCTATATCCATTTTCATACTTTTTAAACCACCGATGACACTTGTTTATTTATTCACTGCTTCATTTGCCTTCATTCCTTTATCGAACAAAAATAGTATACAAAGACGTAGGTGTGAATGAGCTCATCGAATGAATTTTGATTACTTTTCGGTCCCCCTGATATTAATTAATATTATTTTTATATCGTAAACTTATCGTAATTTAATTTGCAGTTGGAATGTGGTCATAGATGCTCGATTAACTGTCATCCCGGTCCATGTCCGGACGATTGTTCTAAAAAAACAAAGGTTTATTGTCCGTGCCGTAGGATTAAAAAAGAAATTCTATGCAATTTGGTAATATATTTATTTAATAATTAATTTTATTTAATAAATTAGTTTATATAAAATTATTTTTGCGATAGGTGCGATCTAATGATGCGACGGTGTTATGCAACGATGTTTGCAAGGAGAAGCTCAAACAGCAGTTAGAGATTAAAGAAGAGGAGGAGAGAAAGAAGAAGCTGAAGGAGGACGAAAAAAATCGGCGAGAGCTCGAAGAGTTTGAAAAGAAATTCGGCGAAAGAAAGTATAGGAAAATAAAGCCGAGAGACGATACAAATAATAAAAGAGAGACCGGCGTTTGGATTAAATATAAATATTTCATTATATTCTTTTTCATCGCAGTGACGTCCATCGTCACTACTTATGTTATCATGTGAATTTTATGCAAAATTTTCTTTGTTTGAGATGTGAATATGAAAATATTATCGATTTTGATACCAAATCATAAAAACAAAATGTTGTAATTTAATCGTAGATTATTGAACCAAAAAGAAATCGCGGAATTTATGTAAACAGTCAAACCTTCTATAGCGCTGAGATAGGGACCATACTATGGAAATCCGCTCTCTAGAAAACTAGGCGTCTATACTAAAGGCTTGGTTTTTTTAAAATTGTATTTTGTATATTGAACGAAATGACCTTGTTCTGTTTTTAGTTTGTTCAAGGACTTACGATGTATTATATATTTATGAAATATGTAAATTGACCTTGAAAATTTATCGTTTTATTGCAAACGGCGATGTAGAAAGGAGCACTATAGGAGGGACTGTTTCACACGCCACTCTATAGCAGAAAGCGCTATGGGAGGGTTGATTGTATTTGAAAATAATTGCCATTTATTTTTTCATAAAAACTATGTCAATTATTTCTGAGAGATTATTACAAAAATTGACTTTGAAATAAATTTATTATCAGAGTAAATAATTAAAACAATTTTAAACTATAGATGATTATAAACACATTAAGATAAATACTTTGCATTCAACTGTGTGAAAAGGGCACAAAAGGAATCTTTAATCGTCAATAGGGGATTTTGTCATTCTGTTTAAACGTTTACAAATAAAATATATATTAGCGTAATGTTAGCATTTGATCACAGACAACGATCAAGCCTTGATAAAACAAATAGCGTACTATGTCTGTTGTCTAGTATGCCATTTAATATATTCAAATAAAATATGAATACATTTTCTTAGATTTAAAATATGCATAATTTCTTTTTGGTCTCTCTAATATAAAAAAATATTCATGTTTAATTTTATTGTACCAAATATATGATACATAGTTTTAATCTTCACCACTTTATTCTTCATTCGTCTATCATTATATCCGTTTCTGGACGTATATGGTCTACTGATTTCTTGTGGCATATTGTCTGACTATCCTGGGCTATTATAGATCAATTATGGACTCAGAGAGCGATACTTCAGTTTCAGAAAGATGATCTGAAGTATTTAATGTCCAGAAGCTTCTGCTCTATGTGAAGAAGTTGAACTATCTCACAACCCATCTCCGAGCATAAGTTCGAACAACCAAGTGTATATCTCTACTTTATAAACTCCACCTCATAATGCTAGAAACCATGGCTCTGACAATTTACCGTTAATCTTATACACTTGGTTCACAACAGTAGAATATTACAGTGTCGTCCGTGAAACGGATTAAATAGTTCATAATTCATTAAGATTCCATAAGTCCAAATGTCTTATCCGATAAGTATGGATATCTATTATAAGTAACGCTCCAAGTTTTTCATGTGTGATTATTGGCCTAATTAATATTAATTATATATTTAATATTCTACCCTTCCGGTCCGTCAATTTTTGGAAAGGTTTCCCTCGGTCAGGTCCAGAGCCTGTTTACATAAAAGCTTCTGCTCTATGCAAAGAACTTAAAGTATGGTTTACATTTCTAGCTGATTATTATTTCCTATTGCCAATGTCAATGTCATGGAAATTATGATTTTGATATAAACATTTCTTTCCGCTTCAATCCTGGCATTAATTCCCATCTCCGAGCATAAGTTCGAACTGAACTAGACAATCAAGGGTATTTTTATATTTCATGAACCTCATAACGCTAGAAACCATGGCTCTGACAATTTATCGTTAATCTCATACACTTTGTTCACAACAGTAGAATATTACAGTGTCGTCCGTGAAACGGATTAAATAGTTCATAATTCATTAAGATTCCATAAGTCCAAATGTCTTATCCGATAAGTATGGATATCTATTATAAGTAACGCTCCAAGTTTTTCATGTGTGATTATTGGCCTAATTAATATTAATTATATATTTAATATTCTACCCTTCTGGTCCGACAATTTTTGGAAAGGTTTTCCTATAAAATGAAATGTACTGACCAACTGAAAAATCATGAAAGAATGTCAATACATTCTTAACCTGACGGATACGTCTAGACGTCGAGTACGTCTCGACATTGGACTGCAAAGGGTTATTTTTTTATTAGTGTATAAATTAATATTAAGGTTGTTTTGTATTTTTATAGTAATATTTAAGATTATTCATAGAAATCACGTGTTAATTCTAGATTTGGAATAAAACGTATATGTTAAATTTAATCGTTACTTTAAAATCATTATAAAATTGTATCAAGTGGTTTGAGATTATTTTCCAATTTTATTTTTATCTGATTATAAATTTACGATTGAGTGGTCATATAAATCACATAGTTTCAGGTGTTTTTTTTTATTATTTATCATAATATTCAATTATACTTAGTGATTAAACGGTGTGTGTGCTTTTATTTTTTTAACCGCTAATTAAATTCAATACTCTCGTATAGAATATTCAATAGAGATTGTAATATCGTAGTTTATACAATAGTGAACAATTTTTCATGCTTTTTATTATATGCAGGAATTACATTCCGTTACGATTGTATTGTAATATTATTTGTTATACAAAATATAATATATATATATAATAATATAATTTTTTTTTTATATACACGTCAAAACTGTGTATTGTGCCGATTATAATTTATTGCGTTAGATTGCAATAAAGCAACGCGGCGTTATCACCGTATCACGAAACGGCCGACGATTAGGTGTACAGGTGTTCGACGGCGGCTGATACCGACGAACCAATTGTTTGTGACCCCTGGACTAGACCGCCGTATATGTGCCGAATATTTAACAGACGAAAAGGGTAACGGCACACCTCTGATCGAGCAATTAAGGTTCGCAGCTGCCGATGAAAACACTTGCGCCAACACATTCTCTGTCAACATGTGCGACGACCAAATATTTCAGCGATTGATAAAAATTAGTAACGTGTTTGATCGGCGTTGCGGTAACGATACTATTAAATATCGTAGAGAATTAAAATTAATCAACGTTTAATAGAATACGATTAATTAATTAACGTAAACTATATGTTTCTATTGATTTTAATCGTTACATGATTTATTATGAAATAGGTATTCAGATAAGATCGTAGATTAATTTGTAATATATCATTCTATAGTTTGACGATAATATTATTAAGTGGGTCGTTCTTCTCGTCATTTTCGATATAACGCATCGTTAAGTAATGAATGCGTTACATGTTATACGCTTAGTTTTGCTTTAATAACCGCATCAACTGATTTAAATAAATTTACCAAACAAAATGTTGGTTTTATTCAAATAATTGTCGAGAAAATCTCAACACTGATATTTTTAATAATAAATTTACATGATTTTGAGCAACGGAACGCATCTCCTATTTTTGTATGGTCGCCATATCCTTTTTTAACGCGCTAATCAAGAACGTATCCCAAATAATAAATAAATTCAAGCTGAAAATTACAGATCTTCTCATCAAGATGTATTTTTAACCACATATTCTATAGATTTAAATCATTTAAAATATGATTAAGTAACGGAACGCATCTGCCATTTTTGTAAGATCACCGTATCCCGCATAACACGCTAATCTGAAACGTATACCAAATATTGATCGATTTGTATTTTATTTTATGCAAAATTATTATGTTTCAAATTAATTATTAGTGAAATTTATTCCAAAACCGTAAATCAATTGATCTGTTTATTTTTGTGGTATGTTCAGCGTTCGGATCGGTTTCAGCAGCTGAAATAATTAATTATTTAAATTAAAAAAATATAGTTAATACGTTTAATCAAAAACTATGCAAATTTACATGATTTTGAGCAACGGAACGTATCTCCTATTTTTGTATGGTCGCCATATCCTTTTTTAACGCGCTTCTCATCAAGATGTATTTTTAACCACATATTCTATAGATTTAAATAATTTAAAATATGATTAAGTAACGGAACGTATCTGCCATTTTTGTAAGATCACCGTATCCCGCATAACAACGTTAATCTGAAACGTATACCAAATATTGATCGATTTGTATTTTATTTTATGCAAAATATTTATGTTTTCAAATTAATTATTAGTGAAATTTATTCCAAAACCGTGAATCAATTGATCTGTTTATTTTTGCGGTATGTTCAGCGTTCGGATCGGTTTCATCAGCTGAAATAATTTATTATTTAAATGAAAAAATATATTGAATACATTTTATACGTTGATTTAAATAAAAACTATGCAAATTTACATGATTTTGAGTAACGGAACGTATCTCCCATTTTTGTATGGTTGCCATATCTTTCCATAACACGATAATCGGGAACGTATCTTAAATATTCATTTTTTGATTAATTATTTTTATAATGAGTCTTTTTATAAATATGTATGATACTAATAATATAAATATGTATATCTTGTGGTCCTTAGATACATTTTTTATGCAAAAATTGATATTTAATGGTTTTGTCGAGTTTTGGGCGATATATTTTTATACATAGTAACAATGGCTACCGAATTTTTTGAAATATTTCGATTAGCGACTCCATAAATAATTATGAGCGATAGTGTTGTGACCTTGTTTGTCATTTGCCATCTCTTTCACTCCGTATGGGCCAACTGGAAAATATACACGTCACGCAAACTTTATTGAAAAATTATCAGTGAGTTGTTGGGATTTGGCTCCATGTGTTAAAGCATTGATAACACGTCGGTAGTTGACGTGACACGTCTACTACGAGTATGGCGGCCACGGATCTGCCCGGCTTCGGCCTCCAACTCAAAAACATCAAATACAAAGACGTTAGTGCCAATTTTTTTAATCAAAAACTAATCAAATCCTTAAAAAAATACACATAAAGCAAAAAAAATAAAACATTTTTTTGATTTTTTTTTCTAGAATTGGGATTGGTTCATCAGGATCAACGACTATGAGGTCCTATGGAAGGCACAGCCCACATATTTGATATCTCAGATCGTGATGTTAGTCGGAGGACTATTCACACTATTCCATGGTGAGTTAAAAAAAATGATAGATTATCTTTTAATATCTATCTAATAATCTGATTTGATATCTAAGCACTAAAATAACGTTGATTAATGATATATTATTATTTCCAGCTCTGCGTAAAGGAGGACGTTGGCCATGGCTGTGGCTAGCTACCTTAGGCCATGGGATATTCGTGGAAATGATTTCCTACAATTTTCCGGAAATAGATAGCTTTTGGCATTCACAAACGCCGATCATGCTCTTGGGCGGTAGATTGCCACTCCATATACTATTTTTATGTGAGTATGCTATTGTATATAAAGAAAAATTGACTACATAATCATCAACGTTCATCTATAGCTGGCGCCATAAAATTTCGCGAGTTTTCCGCCAACGCTCTCTGCTCGATTTCATGAATATTAATTATCATAATCATTGCTAATTAATTCTAATATCATCATGCAATAATATAATAAATAATGACGTCGTTTAAATCACTTTTTTTTAACTTTAAAGCGATATTTGGAACACATGTTATCTTTAAATCAGTTTATTATCCATTTAATGCATATAAAAATATATTGGGCTTAATTATAATCTTAAATCAATGTTATTATATAAAAAATATATTTAGAGTGTCATATATCGATGATTTTAATTCTAAGATTATTTTTGAGTTACATGTAACTGAAACACATTTTCGATGTGATTCATGTCTCGATCCTCTCACGACTACGGTGATTAAAATATAGTTTTCATGTTTATATGCGCCGCACGCGAGCACTGCTCGTTCGAGAGCATGAAGCGGTTAATTTTCAAAATCAATCTAAAATTCTCTCATATCAAATCGCGAAATTATTTAATTTATTAAGTTGCCTCGCTCGCATCCGGTACGATATGCGAGTGAAACGTACGTGTGACACGTGCGGCGAAAGCTTAGTCGGCAGAGAGATTTACGCGTCATATTGATTAGTTAAAACGCATATAATAAATAACTATTTTTTTTAAATGTCAAGATATTCATTAAGAATTCATTAACACTTTATGAGCCGTTCACGCCTTTTGGCGTGATTTTGTAGCCAAGCG
>JAGXCT010033654.1:0-17351 GCA_022495035.1 Philopotamus ludificatus | reverse complement strand
CCAACTAATGTTGTTCTTGGCGTGCTCCGAAATGGAGGAGGAAACTCCAACAACGTCGAGCATGCGAAGAATGGCAAAGTAAAAGCCATACGAAATCATCATCATCATAAGCAAATAAAGCATAAAGAAGAGGAAAAACGAATACTGAGACAAATCCCTTACTTGCCTAGACACAGAGTCGAGAGGGTAAAATCTGATATCAACAGGGTAGAAGATATACGTCCAATGCCAATAATGGCCAAGAGAGGGAAAATCTTTACAAAAAACCGCATACCAAGACGGCTTAGGTCCCTGCGGAATGGACACGAAAGGGGAGCCCTTTCATCACGTGAGATTCAGGTTTCTTTGGCCTCGACTGCCATTCTAGAGTCTGTTAACGCCCGTGCCCTCAGCGAGTGATATGATGAGTGCCTTATGATCTTTGATATGTTTCAAAATCAAATCGGTGTATTTTTTTGGCAATTGCATTGATTATCTTAGTTTTAGTCATTTTTATTTATCAGTTTATTAAAAAATCTATCCCTCAATAATATACTGTAAGTAATCTTTAACTTTTCAACATAAATATTCAACAACAACAATTTGTACCTCCCAACACGTTCTAGATTGGGAATTTTTCGTAGCCATGATTGCTCCTTTCTTTCTAGCCTCTCCTTACCCCTTTACCTTATCCCTTTTCCTTCTCCCTTTTTACCCGTTTACCTTCTTCCTTTTATCCCTGGTCTGCAGAAGGCGATACTTTGGTTCACGGTATTCAGAAACTCCTCGTTAGGATTGAATAAAATAAATTATAAAAAAGACACCTCATTGTGACTCTGAATAATGAAAAATCATATAAATTTTCTTCGGAGAATTTTTTACCCAAATTAGTTATGGTAAAAAAAATTTAAGCACTCTTTGGAACGAATTGCGGCTTTCCAATCGCAAGTATTGCAATAAAATTTTGTTTGCCTTCTTTTCCTTGGAGTATCACGATCCGAGCACACCATCCAGTCTTTGGATTTTGCACTCGCATATGTAATATGGAGATTTTCATCTAATAGTTGTCGGATCGGTTGGCGATAGACGCCCAGTTAAGGGCTTTTCAGTAGTATGAAAATTAGCAATGAGTTGCATCATCAACTCTTGGCGAAATTTTATACGTTTTAGGGGATTTCTTCCTTCCAAAAGCACACCAGTCACTGGTGTGCTTAGTTTTTCTAACTATGTGTCTTAGTCACTGGATAAGGTGGTCCAGATCGATTATATCTATAACGAGTGTAAAAAGGCGATCACACTAGAATTATTACTAAATTAGATAACTTTGGATTCTCGGTCATTCTCTTACGATTTTTACCCACTTATTTAAAGGAGAGGAAACAGTACGTAATACATTTTTGTCTCCACAGGGTTCCAATTTAGGATTATTTTATGACTTAAAATTATTTAAAGCAATTACCACAATAAGTGATGCATTTTCGCTGCATTTGGACATCAATTCTTTGCTTGAATGGGCAATATTTACAATGACATTTTCTAGGTCAAAGGATCAGCTTTAATTACACTCTTGGTAACGTGACTCTTCCTAAGGAATCGTCTGTTAAAGATCTGGGTATTTTGTTTGATTTTAAGTTAAAATTTAGTTTACATGTATCGAACGTTTGTCTGAGATTGTCAAGAATGTTGGGCTTCACACATACATAGCACCTTAGTTATATAGAGTGCTATATCATACATTGGTTCGGAGTTTGCTCGAATTATGAACTATTATCTGGGCGCTTTATAACGCTCCGAATATCCCCAGACTAGAGAAAATCTAGAATAAATTCTTAAGATATCTCTACATGAGGGAATTTGAATTTTATCACTTCTAGAACATTTAGTTGATACCACAGTTAATAATAAAAAATATCAAAACAGCTGTAAAATATTTTTATAATAATTTTATCAAAAAATGTCCAGTCCCAGTGGACATTGGACGGCAGAGGGTTAAAAAAACTCATTAATTATTAAACGAATAATTTATTTAATTATTATCATTTATTATTACGTTGTTTTTATATAATATTCTGTCATTAGTCTATTTATTTAATATTTTTTAAATTAATAAGAGTGAAATAAGATTCTGCAATTAAACCGAGTTAATTGTATCTGTTTATTTTCTCAATTTTTAATAATATCCATAATATAATTTGTTAATAAAAAACAATAATAAATTGAGCAAGTGCACACACAGATTGGGAGGTGCTGAGTGCGTCCGTAAAAATATAAGGACTAAAGAGTAGATAATCCGGCCATCAAAACATAGATGATCTGCAAATAAATACGGCATTTATGTTCAAATTAAAAATATATAAACCACTCTATAATAAAAAAACGTATTTTTATTAGAGTAAATAATCAAATTATGCGTTTATTTTCACATAATTATCAGTTAATAAATAAATATATGTATAAAAAAATCAGCGATCGATGCGTTTTAATCGATATTATTATTATAATCATTGTCGTCGACGTTAAACGTTAATGAAATTAAAGCTAGATAATGATCTGTCATTTTAACCGGATAAAATTATTAATGTTGGCAACACAATCATAAAAAAAAATCTGAGGAACGTCGTCGACGCCCAAATTCCCGCCACTTGTTCGGTGAACCGCGTCGCTACTGCGCGTGCGCGTCGGGGATTTCCCATTGAAAAAAATCCTGCTCATCATAAATATCCACATATTTTCAAAAAAGTGAGTTATACAATGTTTTTATATCGAAAAACTGATTAAATATATTTTTTAATCTATTAAAATTGTAATAAATATTTTTTTTTCATATAAAAAATTGTTTTGTTGTTTGATTGTTCTTAAAAATTATGCATAAAATTCATCGGTGATGATCGTTCAGTCCACCAAACTGAACACTATACTAACCTTCATGTATAATAATATTTTATATTGTTTTAGGCGTAGTCATAGTATCTGAATCGCCATCTCATCGGTCTATGCAATTTGCTAAAGGTAAATTTATTAAAATTAATATTTCAAAGTTATCACAATAACATTAACGTTTACAAATGATATGTTTCAGCTTTCAGATACCCGAATTCAGCGGATCAATAAGGCCCTAATAGCTATTTTATTTGAGAGACACGATCGCTCACAATGGCTCATATATTTAATGATTTTATCACCTTTCTAAAGGTAGCCATAATTATATTTTTGTTCTTTATTATAGACTTGGAATTGAGACAGTCTGATTTTAAAATTTGGTTTATAATCCAATGTGTACATTTTGTTTTCTATTATTTTATTGTATCCATCTTATATAAATTTAAATGTTTTATAGAACGTTATGTTGCTGGCTGATGGCTCGTTAGCCGAAGGAATAACATAGAATGTAGATTTATAGATCAATTGGTCAATAAATCAATATTGAACTGTAATTAATTGGATTGTATAGTAGTAGTTTTAAAATAAAAATGTCATAGTTTATATAAAACTTTTATAATATTAAATATTATCCTTGTCGTTCGTCGTGATTAATAATTGTCATTTAATATTAATCGCTAAGACCGTATACGTTTATACTGAACTGCAATATATTTTAAACGAGTCTAGTGATGTAATTATTTGACAAACTTCATCATAATAAGATTTAATAATTCGTATATTATTGAAGAAAATGTTTACTCAACTTTGTGTTATTAAACAAGCTCTACTTATTAATTTTTTATTCATGACATTCCATTTTTTTTTTTTTTCTATTTAAACAACGACGATAGCTATATATATTTATATTTTTTTAATAAAATTGTTTTATAATCAGCCGTTGTTTAATTAATTAAAATACGCCTAATATGTCCAGCATTATATCTAAGTATATTAATAACTTGTCGAGTGAGGCTCGAGATTTAAATTGCACAATTTCCCAGGCAATTGAATTAGCCTGTAATACAATATAAACCCTTCACCCGGTCAATGCCTGCAATAATGCGAACTTCAATTATAAGTTAGCTAGTTAATTAACGCCAGTACTGAAATTTGCCTGTTCGCTAAGTATAATGCTAGGGCATATATATCATTATCATCATTTGCCAGCCACAAGACTCACTCGTTGAGGGCATGGGCTTTGGTAGACTACTCAGAAACTCCTCATGCCATGAAAGGTTATTCTACAAACAATTTACCAGGTTTTTGGCGAAATAATCACAAAGCATGGATGACACAAAATTTATTTATGGACAGGTTTGTCTCTGCCCAGCAATAAAATTATATTGCGAGGATATTGAAGTTGAACCTCGAGCTCTTCTGATGTTGGACAATGAGCCGGGACATCCTCTGGAACTTGGGACACTGTGCACTGATTTTTTCGAAGAAATAGTATTTTTACCTCCTATATAAATACTTCCCTCTCTAGATTTAGAGGATCATCTGGATAGCTGATTTCTTTTGTCGATTATCATTAGCTTGGTTTTATGAATATTGATTCCTAGTTTGTTACTTTCGCAGACAACTCTTTTGAGCAGATCGACCATTTCTTCTTCGTCGTTGGCTATCAATGTCGTATCGTCCGTATACCTAAGGTTTGAAATTATTATTATATGGTGTAAGGGTAGTGAAAATATTTTTAGGGGAGCCTCAAAATTGAAATCAAGTGCTAAATTCGCCACTGCCTTTGAGGAGGATTGCTTCAGTCTTGTTTGGACCGTATGAAAGCCGGTTGACTTGGCCCCATTTTCTCATAATTTTAAAGAGATTAACCTTCTGCATTCAATTTTGTTTTTTTATAAGTTTCCACCAACTCCAAGCTATTATGAGTGAATTTTTTAAATAATAATATTTATGCTACAGAATGAAAAAATCGGGTTGTTAAAAATAAAAAAAAACTAGCGGTTCGTTATGTGAGGTCTTTATTGTGTATATGCACTATGCTAATTTTTATAGTCATTCAATGTATGGTATTTTTGAAAGCAATCTCCAGGATGAAGTCCGGGTTTCCTTTCGCAAATGTTGCCAAAAAATGTCGTTCGTTTTCTTACTCCTTGAATCTCTCGATTTGAACATACCATACAATCCTTGTACGTCTTCCCTAGGTATATAAATAAAATGGAGAGTTCCATCAAGCCGTTGATCGCGATCAGTTGTTGTCAATCGTCCCAATTTGGGTTTTGTCGGAACGCGAAAGTTTCCAATGAGTTCCATCAACTATTGTTTGCGAAATTGTTTATGACTTATTGGCTTTCTATTTGCTTTAACTTCAGATTCCTTGTGTAAAATAAATGAATTAACAATTGAAGTTTCAAAGCCCCAAATAAATAACTTCCTTCCACCACTTCAACGTTTTTCACATTAAGCAATACGATGCTGCATATTGAACTGCTGTATCTGGTCTGATAAGACCATGTGTTGTTATTAATCAGGGCACAAATGTTCAAATATAGCTCGTGCAAAAGTCAACATAAATTCGAAGCCTCCATTTAGTGGGTTTTTTTGGATTGAATGCTATAAAGCTTATTTTATCCTTGAATACAATAGTAGACTCGTCATCGGCTAAATTTTCTTCCGGGACATAATTTTTCAAAAATGTATTGTTTAGTAGTCAAGAAAATTGCTGACTTTTCGTGTTCTTATCCTCAAGTCCGTACTTCTATATGTTATTGTTTCGAGGTGTATTGGCCAGAAAATTTGGAAGAATCGCTGGCGGGTAAATATTTTACTGAAAAAGAGTATTCTTGAACAAAAATCGATCAATTTTTTTTCACATTCCATATGACAAAATAATGGTCAAGATTTAATTGCTTTAAACAAAAATAAATACCAAGACAGCTATTTACACTTAAAAAAAACTGCCTGAGAAAAAATGTCCAGACATACTGGACATAGGCGCTGCTGGAAATAAACTAATGTCCAATACGTCTGGACATAGGAGTTCAAAGGGTTAATATTATAAAAGCCATCAGAAACATCGACGAAGCGTGAAATGAAGGTGTTGATGTAGATGATATTCAGACTGTGACTTAAAATCACACAGCGAACCTTTGACTAGCGAAGAGCTGATGACAATGGACTGCCATACGTTCCTAGAAAATGATGTATCAGAACCTGTTCCCGTGCAAAAGTTGAGTGTAAAAATGGATGGAGTTATTAGGAGCAAGTGAGGGCTATAAAACGTGGTCGTAATACATTACTTGACAGTATCGGCAAATTTTGCACAATAAACGTACATCCCTTTTTTGATATTTATAATGTTTATTTTATTAATAAAGTGTTTTTTTCCAGAACGTAACTCCCGAGATTAGCGGGGGTTACCTGTATATATATACATATATAGCCAAACACCATCGGAGTGTCGTATACTGTAAATTTATCCATTTTGCCAGATGACATTGGATAGTATCTAGTGTGAAGAAAATGAATCGATTCATGTTCATGACATGCCCTTTACTACGCCCCCTCCTCGTCAAAGGGTTTTGCCGACAGTCTTGACAGCTGAAGAGCCAAAGACTAGGCCAAACCACACGAAGACAGTCTCGGGGACCTAAGTGAATTGAATGCCATTTCTCTAGCAACTTTGCGAGGAGAGAGTGACGTTATCCGTCTCGAGTGAGATCCATGCCGTTATTAGGCGATGCATTCATTAGAAATCTTATAATATTATTTAATTATTCATTAAAATATGGTAAATGCGGTGTTGGCGAAGGGAACGCTTAACTTTGCTAGAAAAAAAATGAATCATTGCGTATAGGACAACCTCTCGAAACGTAGGCTCTATACTAAGAAATTACAAAACAGGCATGACAACAGAATCGTACAGAATTAGGTCGACTATATCAGGGATTACTAACCGCCAGAGAATTTTAAAGTACTAGGTGGTCAATTTATGAATTTCTCATATCACTAACAATAAAACTCATAAAAAAAAATCTGTTTTGGTCAATAACAATTTTATTTTAACACTATTTGCATGGATATATTTTCGAATATACCTTTTGAGTTAGACTATCTTGGGTAGGGGAGGAATTATATTCTGAAATGTGGTGTTACCGAAGAATATTGAAGACTTCATGGACAGAATACAATGCCAAGAATACAACCGTTCTTCAATTTCTACATGAGGAGCGGGAGCTACTAGACACCGCAAAATTTACAACAATATTTGACGTACTGCACGCGCAATGGAGGGGGTTACAGACGTCTGGGTCGTTCAATTAAGTCGTTACGATGCAATATATGCATTTAGGTGACACTTGCCACAAAATATGTTTGATTTCTTAAAAAAATATTGTTTTTTCTGACCGCGTAAAAGTGAAAACGCGTAAATCGAGGGATTGGTGTATGCGAAGTATGTAATAAGCTTTGCTATACGATACATTTGTTGAATCAGGATCTATCATCTGGGCGCCATATGACGCTTCGAATATCCTCAGGCTAGAAAAAAATCTTAAGATATCTTTCTCTACATAAGGGAATTTGGATTTTACCCGAGCTTATACCCCAGTGCATGGATTCAGGGTTGCCTGAGGTTGTAATTCTCGAGTAAAGAAGATCAATATACTTGGCAAAGCACTTCTTCAAGCTGTTGGTTGGCGCAGTACATAACCCTCTTGTACTGTGCGAGTTGCACCTATGGGCGCCACCTCCCTACCACCGAGCTCGTTCGCGTGTGCTTTTTCTTCCGCCAAGTGTGAGGATAGGTTCTCTCGGAAACTCTCCGATAACCAGAGCCATTATTCTGCCCAGCCACTTGACTGATTATGTTTGTCTAAAGATCTGAAGATTTTATCGAAATATTTGACACATTGATTAGGAAAGAAGAATATGTCAAGGAACAATTTTTTAATGTTGACGAAACTGCGCTCTATTAGAAGAAAATGCTTCAGCGTACCTACATTAATAAGGAAGAAAAAAGTATGCCAGGCTTCAAGGCATTTAAGGATCGTTTTACACTTTTATTGGGTGGCAATATTGCTGGATATAAATTGAAACCATTAATAGTTTTGTCACCCTAAAAGCCGAAGAGCCCTCGAAGGAGTCAATATCGATATGTTACCACTATATTACCGCTAAAACAAAAAAGGGTGGACGACACAATTTATTTTTGAATTTATTTATTCCAGAAGTAAAACAATATTGTAATCGGAAAGGAATTTCATTTAATATACTTTTAATACTAGACAATGCACCAGGACATCCACCACATATCAGGAATTTCCGTCTACAACGTTTAAAATCATACGTATTTACCCCTAATGCCAGTATTTTGCAGCCCATGGACCAGGGAGCTATTGCCACATTTAGAGCCTATTATTTAAAAACTACATTT
The DNA here is from genome assembly GCA_022495035.1 of Philopotamus ludificatus. Taxonomy (NCBI): domain Eukaryota; kingdom Metazoa; phylum Arthropoda; class Insecta; order Trichoptera; family Philopotamidae; genus Philopotamus; species Philopotamus ludificatus. The sequence continues at coordinate 9,058 of JAGXCT010033654.1, read as the reverse complement.
GCCCAAGCAATAGTAGCACTTGGCGAGGGAAAAACGTTTAAAGAGTTTTAGAAGAATTATATTAATAATATTCATCAAGCAATTAAAAATATTGGTTGAAGAAGAGACTAAAAAAAAGAAATGGTCTTGGAATCTCCAAAAAAATTTGTATTGAAAGAAAGGAAAGCAGCGTTCCTTCGAATTGACCAAGTAATGCAAAAAAATTGCAAAATGGATTCGGATAACGAAGATTTTTGAGTATAAATACGCCAAATATTCAGGAAGATGCTGCGCTTACAAAGAAATTACAGGCAACAAACAACTCAACTAAAATTGGATATGTTTTTTAAAAAGACTACTACTGCTTTTTCTTCCACTACTGTTGATGAGCCAATGGATTGTACTTATATAAGTACAGTTGACGAAAGAATTTGTATGAAATTCGAATTCGAATTAGGACCAAAGTTCAGGAACGTATCTCAGTCGTAAGTCGAGGACAACCTGTACATTATTTTTATTTTATACTATGTTTTTTCATACAGTTTCTATATTGCTGTACTTTTTAAATGCTTTATTCATATTTTTACCACTATTATGTATATGTTTGTTATGCGTGGTTGAAGAATTGTATCACTCTGTAATGCCAACCAATAAAATTCTTTTAATAATGAATAAATAAATAAATATGCAGAATGCAACATTGCGCCTGTCATAATGCACTATTGATTCCCATTTCAATACATTTATTCTGAAGTACCTGAAGTTGTGCAACTTTGCGCAAAGCGCCAGCCCCATATGGCCGCAATCTGGAAAGTTTTATCTGAAAGCGTCTCTGAAACTAAAATACGCTTTAATTGAAAAATCTATTTGTCTCTCAGGGCGCAACGTTGATCGACATCGACATCCGGACCTTGTTTTTAATTGTTTTTCCTTCGCTCGTCAACAAGTACAGCCTCCGAACCGGTGCTCTTTTATATATATATATATATTTTTTCATATTTAATAAATGCTGAAGCTGCAACAGCTGGCAACTGCTGGATGTCGAACCCGTCACGACAATCACATAAATCGCTCGACGGCCACGTTCACACCCGAGGTCTGTCTCTTCCCACATCACGATATAATGTCAGAATAAAAAATATACACATCTCTTCTTATAAAAACAGATGAAAATACCTATTTTCACGCGGATTTTAAAATTAAGCGATTTAAAAAAAATCATCACTTGGTAATTTTTTTCTTTATTATTTAAACTAGGATAATTACCCGAAAAATCTGTAACTTTTGTTATATAATGAGTAGGATTTTTTTAATTTGGAATCAAAATAAATGAAGATTTTTGCTTTCAATTTTCCAACTATTTAGTGTGGTGGACGTTACAGTGGTGTTATTTCGAACCCTTAAAATGGAGAATCAAAAAGTGCAAATGTGGAGATGAGCCTTGCGACGTTTTAAATGCGATATTGGAACAAAATCCACGTCAAACGATAAGAGTGATCTCAGTGACCGAATGTCTATTGCCACAAGTCTCCCCTCTCAGCATCAAATCGAGCCTTTTTTGGACAGGACAATAACAGGCGATGAAAAATGGTAAACATTGTCCCTAAAAAAGGATGATTAGATAAGGATTAACCATCCCTAGCGGACCCTAAAACCAATATTTATGACAATAATACTTTATTGTATGTATGGTGAGATCGTCGAAGAATAATCCACCTATATACGTTCAGTAGCTGCAAAGAGTTCATGAAAAACTACTGGAAAAGCGTCCTGTGCTCGTTAATCGTTATCCTGTTACACGACAAAGACAAAGACCACACACGGCAAAAGTGACTCTCCAGAAAATCTGGAGATCAACTGATCTGTTTTGCCACATCCACCCTACTCGCCAGATCTTTCTCCTACGGACTACCACCTTTTCTGTTCTTTACATAATTTTTTTAATGGAAAAACTTTCATCAATGATGAGCAAGTCAATCAGGCCCTTGATACATTCTTTCAGTTCTTCCAAACACACCAAATTTTATGAGGAGGGGATCGATAAGTTGCAAATAAGATGGAAGAAGGTTATATTCAACAGTGGTTTTAATAGTTTAATGCTAATATATATATCCCAAATTGTATTTAATCTGATTCTTACCTGATATTAAATAATTGTACATTTGGTATAAAATCTGGAGTGTGATCCGTATGAATTGTTTGCAATAAATCGTATAGCATTTTGCGTAAATATGTGTGGATTTCCTGTTTGTTGTTTTGCACAATTTTGATTGGATAATTTTCAGCGTCACACGGCGCCTGGACAAAGACTGAAAAACAATGGTCCGATAATCTGGCCATCGGCTCTCATTGTTGCAGCGTTACAATTCATTTCCCGGTGACGTTCTTTTTTCACGGGATCATTAATCAATCGGGCAACCAAGGGGTTAAGCGGGACAAAGTCGCCTCCGGATTAACGAGTTAGCCGCGGGAGGGATGCTGGATGGAGGACGGGGGACACATAACCTAATTCTCTTATCGTGCAAAAACATCCCTTGCAAATTTACATGCGCGTAATCTATTTAAATCATATTTACGAATACCATTGTTCGGCAATGATCGGCGAGCCGAGTAATTGCGAATATATTTCTTTTTTTTACGATTTTCCTCCGGAAAAATCTATATTCAATAGTTGTTTATAGTTTGCTCTCGGTTATTAACACGCGTTAATTTATATTCCCCGGCGGTTCCTTCAAAACTAATGACCGGCTCATACGCGGGGGTGGCTGACTGAGCTAAGGGTCGGGCCCGGGGTGGCGCACACATGTACGCACATGTGCTCACAATATAAAATATTGTATCGTGAAGTGGATTTATTTCATATTTAATTCAGCGCTGAAAACATAAGAAACCCCACGTTTCGTTTACATATTCTTTATTCACAAATTTGTAAGTATTTTCATGTTATTAATCTTCTTTGTGCGTTTGTTTGTTTCGCTACTTGTTTTATTTGCGAGCATTCTAATATTTCATTTTGTAAATAATCGCGCATTGTGGACGTGATATACGCTCGGTGTGTATGTGTGTGTATGTATACGCATTTTCCGCGTGGATTTTCCAATCGTAAAATACTGAAAGTTATTACTGACGAAACGTTCAATAATTAAGGTTTCATAATACGGACGATATACACGGAATTATCATTTTTTCACTGAAAATCTTTGCATTATTCAACGTACAAGTAACCCTGCTGTAACACGGTAGAAACGACTTGAAATCTCGCGGGTGACTCGGAGCATTGTCTGATAGTAAAAGCACTTTGAAGTCCACATTTTTGATCGTATTAGATTCTGACACCAAACCCTTTGTGCTTCATTCCCCCTTTCAGCAATATCTAGAATAAAAATTCACCTCAACCAAGACAGTCTTACTCAAAAGGTATATTCGGATTAAAGCTCTATCGTAGCCGTCTGTCGCCAATTTGTTCCATCTTTCGGTTTCAATGATGCAGAGTGCCTCTGTACACAGTCCAACAATTTCAGCCTTGTTCTTCCTTCCTCCAGGGACAGGAAGGCTTGTTCAACATAAGCGTTTTTGATACACGTGTCATCTCTAGTTTAATCATCTAATAAATGTATTATTATTTGGGTGCCTAAAACATATTAGGTGGAGTAAAAAGTCCTCTCGTGATATTTTTTCAATAAAATTCATTTTTTTATACATTTATTGATGATTAAAACCTTCTGCCATCTATTTACCAAAGCTAAGATACCTTTCTTGAAAAATTCTGCTGACTTGGAATTAAAAAATCAGAAATGGCCGATCTTACTTCACTTTCTGCTTGGAATGATTTATTTTTAAAAAAATGTTTCATAAAACGAAACGAATGGTAGTCTGAAGGGGCTAAGTCTGACGAGTAAGCAGGATGCAGTAAAGCCTTCAAAGCCCAAGTCAACCATTTTTTTCAGGGACAAATTTGTTTGGCCGTATTTTAAAACTTCGTCGTAAATGATTCCTTTAGAATCCCACCAAATGCTAAGCAAAAGTTTTTTCGCGTTCAATCCTGCTCTAGGTATTGGAATCGGCTGTTGTTTACGTTCAAGCCATTGCTTTTTTCCCTTCATGTTCGAATACAACACCCACTTCTCATCTCCGGTGATTAAATTGCGAAGAAATAGAGTTGTAAGCTCTTGCGCTTGCAGTTGTTCGCATGTTTTTATCTTCTGCGATTTGTTACGGTCGGTCAATGCGCGTAGGACCCAAATTTCTTCTTTTCGAATCTTTCCCATTTTTTTCAGACACTTTTCAATGATGGACCACTTTGTGCCGGTTATATTTGACAGTTCTTTGATGGTTAATGTTGGGTTTTTTCAATTTAAGATTTTATGACGGCTTTATTTACTGTACAGGGTCGTCCACTTCGAGACTCATCATTTAGGTGAAATTTCCGAATTTGAATTTTCTGTACCAGCGTTGACATTTTCTGACATCTAATACGTCTCCAAAAATGTCGCAAATATTTCTTGTAGCGATAGTTGCGCTTTCCTTGGAGTGAAACTGAAAGAGTATGCAGTTTTGCAAATGGTCTTCTGAAGGAACAAATTTTTACTACACTTGTTAGACGTAGGAGAACCAAAACTATTTTTTTTAAATAATGTGTAACGTCTCCGAGGTCCACGACGATCGGGGGCCTGATGCTCCAGCATCAAACCATCCCTCTAAATCCACCAGTGGACCGTCCCACCAAAATCTGGATACTCTCACGACCGGTATATCCTTGTATAGTCGGTACAGCTCCTCGTTGCTTTGGATACGAGGGTCATGTAGAGCCTGACTTTAGTCTTCTTTGAGTGGAATCTTGACAGTAGATGCAAGTCTAAAATAGCACCGGTTTGTGAGTATGGTTTTTCTTTGTACTTCCAAATTGTTTTCATTATTTTTTGTAATAAGTGAGCCGAGATATGTGAATTCCTGGACGGCCTCGAAGTTCGACTCTCAGGGGTTCAAAGATTCGTCTTTAGCATATGATCTTGTGTTTTGTCTTGGTTTTGTTGATCCTCAGCCGAAACTTCAAAAAACTGTATCTGAGGGCGAAAAACAACCGCTTCAGAAGATTTTTCGGTCGGTGTCGAAACGATATGGAGAAGGCTCAGGAAAGATGGTTTAATAGCAAGATCACCAACGAAAAAACCACTTCTTCAAATAAATGTACGCCAGAAGACTCCAATGGGCAAAAGTTTATCGGACCCGGATTAAAGATAGCTGGAGGAAAATTATCTTATCGGATGAGAGCAAATTGAACTTGTTTGGCTCGAGGGATTCGGTATATAAAACAGGAGACAGACTTGACGAAAACTGCACCAGGCCAACGTCAAAGCGTCAATCAGGAAAATTGGTTTGGGGATGCTTTTCTTACTCTGGAATCAGAGATTTAGTTTTCGTCGATGGAACTCTCAATGCAAAAGCTTATAAAATAATCTTGTTAGAAGAACCATAAAACAGCATAACGACTGCATCTTCCAGGACGATTCTTTACTACGCCTTCGTGGTTAAAGTTTTTTTAATTTTTTTACTGATTTAATAGAAAAACTTCTTGATTTGAATGATATCGAAAATTTATGAAAAATTAAAACAATAATTAACAGAGAGAAGTGATATTATTTTTATTTATAAATTATGAAAATCATTTTAAGTTACAAATATTATTATATTATTTATTATTAAACATATTTACGTAAGTACATACTACAAAGAATCGAATTGTTATTATACATTTTTACATAATTACAAATTCATACAAGAAAATAGAATTATTCAAATTACTATGTTATCTCCAAAATCATAGTTTAATTTAACAAAGCTCGCAAAATGAATAATGACATTAATATTCGCTAAAATTTAAAACATATTCGAAAAATGCTTCTGTGATATGTGGATTATTTGGATAAGTATCATACGGCTCAACAAATTCTAAGTCTGGAGGCAATGGTGCATTATATTCGAAAGCTTCTTCTTGCGATGGATCATTAATTGACGGTAATTCCGGTTGTTCAATCTCCGGCGTATCATCGAGAATCTCTTCAATTTTCGGCTCTGATTTAACGATCTCTGGTAAATAATCCGGTAAATTTACATGCTTGATTTTTGTTTGTTTTGGATGGTTCCTGTAAAATATTCTGATCAATACATTATAAAAAAATGTTTAGAAATTTAGTTATTGTTATTAATACTGTTTTGAGTTCATTATTCTAAAGGATCTTCGCACGGTACGAATCCGTCCTGAAATTAATAAATAAATATAAAAATATGAAATCAACTTGGAATATTGCTCTTCGATAATTTAAGATGATCGTTTAATTAGAATTAGTTCGTATTAATTGACCATGGTGGGTCGGGAGCACCTTACAAGTTCAAATATGAAATATATTACCTAAATTTTCATTTTTTATTATTGTTGAACCGAGATTTATCGATGTAAGCTCCGGAGTTTTCCACAGGTCGGGCTCAACCTCTTGGTTATTCGGCGTTGGTACCATTTCTGCGACGTCAAAACTCGCTAAAAATCATTTAAATTATAATTGGTTATTACATATTTTATTATACAATTGGTTGCAATCGCCTGAATTAAAACAATCGGCGTCAGTGACGCCATACGTCAGAGATGCGTCGGATGGAAGAGTCCATTATATTGAAAATAACGGCATGGTTATAAAAATAACAGCGAACAAATAAACCGTTGGCATATCGACGCCTTTTATTCGGGCGCCGTTCGGCGTCGGAATTTAATATGATGTTCGATGCTCATGACGACCATCGATGATGACCGATTAACAATAAGATAATTTACACTAAACACAGCGACAATCAGAGGACTTACGACAGTTCCGACGAAAGCGGCAAAGGGCGGCTGCGACGTCAGTCGCGAGCGCGGGTTCAAATGAGCCGATGATTTTGAGAACAAAACACCGCGTAATACGACCATCACTCATAAAACATAAAACTTAAAATAAATAACTGTAACCCAAGTGAACATAAATGCATTCTAATAAAATTCTCACTATACCGCCAACAAGCGACACGCCGATATACAACAATGCTAAATTTTTTTTTAGCAAAAAAACAGGATAGGTGGTCCGCGCCAGACAAAAAATATTATACACGGCGGTACAATGAATAGATTAAATCGTGATTTTTTCTTAATGCATAATGAGGTATTGCGCGTACGAAAATATCGTAAAAAAAATAAATAATGTTTAAAAATGGGCAAAATTAAATTATATGTTCGATCTGGATTCTGATTCGAATTTAGACGCGGCTGATTTATTTTTTATTATACTTGAATCGTTTATAAATATTTATTATTAACATGAATATTTAAAAAAATGCGATTGTGCAATTAAAATGTTAATCGACGAAAAGGTAAAATCAGCGGCGTCGCGACGGCGTTAGCCCCCCCGCCCCCGCGCCCGCGTTTCCCCGCTCAGTCAGTTTGACAGCGCGGGAGATGCAACAGGTGAGAACGCGGCTTCGTCCTCGATACACAGGACAAGGCTGACGATTCGATTTAACTTTATTTTTATTTCAGGAACCCATGACGTTCCTGCCCTCGGGGGTAGGAAAACAATGCGGGGGATGCAAGGAATACAAAAGCGACGACGAAGAGGGCCCGCCGCCCTATTGGGCCATAGAGTTGATCAAACGCCAATTGTATGTTCCGTCAATCGATTACTTATTTGGTTGGCGATAAGCTTTTTTTAATTCTAATTGTATTTCCAGTGCGTGGGAAGAGCTAGCTTGGTTCTGCGAGAAGTGCTGCTGCCTCAACTATAACGAGAGTCTGTTTATTACGGAAACATGTAATTTTCCGCCGAGCGCTGCTTCGACATCCTCTCGCCCGCCGAGCGTCGCTTCGACATCCGCTGGCCCGCTGAGCATCGCTTCGACATCCGCTGGCCCGCTGAGCATCGCTTCGACATCCGCTGGCCCGCTGAGTGTCGCTTCGAGTTCCATTTACCACCTAAGGGTCGCTTCGAGATCCGCTAATCGGCTGAGCGACGATTCGAGATCCACTTACCACCCAAACGTCGCTTCGACATCCGCCTGTCCGCCGAGAGCCGAGCCGTGAGTTTCTCGCTATATTCTATAAAATATCCTTTAATTATTACTATATTCGTTTTTTATTCTTTTATAAGGAGTCGCAGTATAACAATCGACAGAGCAGAAATAAAGGCGATCATCGACAATTTAAATTTCCTCGATGAATTACTCATGCAACATACTGTTCCTGGCATAGCTCAACTGATGGGGATATTTGTTACCAAAATGATGTCCTTCTTAAACAACATCCAGCGAAAATAAAAACATATTTAATATAGTCTCCCGTATTCTTTTTTTCTTTTTTATTGGATATGGTTAATTTTTGTCTTTATTGTATGTGTATTATATAATTAGACAGACAGTCACACTCACAGCTGTATACGACACATGTAATAAATGATTCTGTAATTACTTCTAACTGTATTTAAAAAAAAAATGTATAAATAATACTGATTCTAAAATAAAGCATTCAAATTATAACGATTTCTATTATTTTATATACTAGTCCGAATATATTCCTTCCCTAAAAAATATACGGTCATTTGGATTAGTGTATCTTATTATATTATGATATATTCCAATTTTTAAAAAAGTATTTAGATCTATAAAAATATTGTCATAATATTCGGATAAGTTGGCATATATTTTTCATAAGAATGCGTTGGATATAAAAAAAAGGGTTTCATCGTCGACGTGGAGCGAGCTCTGGCACGTGTCAGGCGGACTCGACTCTCGGTACTTCCCCGTTGTGCGACTGTAAATTATCCGCTGTTTGATTGGACGTGAGTAGACCAAATGGAGTCTCCAGCAGTCGACCGATTAGTAGATCTTGTTTTTTTTTCTATGTATTCGATTCGTATTTGGATCAGTATCGTTGCGTCTGCCGTTGAAGTTACGCTGGTTTTAAGCCTAGTTGTTCTTTTTTGTGGGTTGTGGTGAATTTTGGCTATGGATCATGGTTTGAGCAGTGTTTAACGATGGATCAACAGCATAATCTAGTGAT
>JAGXCT010033653.1:42991-53258 GCA_022495035.1 Philopotamus ludificatus | reverse complement strand
TAAATTAGGCCATAAATCTTCGAGTAAATGGTTAACCGCCCAAAATTGACTCGTTAGTTTCTAATAAATGTTGTAACGCTATTGTATAGAATACAAAGAAAAGAAGCATATGTACTTTGAAATAATATATTTTGTATTTTACGAAAAACACATGTTTCGTATTTTGGAGTAAAATCTCTTTCGTGACGCGTCGATATTTTTATCGTGGATTATCTTGGAAGATTTTGCTCCGCAAACGTTGATTTTTTCCAAAATACACCCTTTTAAAAAAAAATAACTTGCCATAGTAATAAATAACCTAAAAATACTTAACTATAATTTATTCCTTAAATTTTGTTGCATTAATACGAAATAATTATGCCAATTCAATGTTTGTATATATTTTTCATTTGGCACTAATATATTAAATTCCGGCCATATACGCTCTGACAGTTGTCAAACGCATGCAGTTCCTGATGACGCACTTTTTACGATACAAATAGTTTATCTAGTCCCTGTAATCAACACCTTTCACAATGGTGAAGGCGTGTTGTGTAAAGAACTGTCAGTCAAATGGACGAAACACCAATGGAAAAGTCTCTTTGCATCTGTAAGCTTTCTACGTCTCTCAATATTGCTGTTTGTTATTAGAAAATTTCATAAAAAATTATTGTATAATAATCTTTAGAAACATATATATTTTTATATATTATTTCTGATCTTATTCTATTATCCGATTCGATTAAGATGTATTTATGTTTAGATATATCTTATTATTTATATGATTACAGATTTCCAACGACAAATTCTGAATTAATGGCGCGGTGGATCGAATTTTTGGGATACGGAAACGATTGGAAACCACCGAAATACGCCGCAATATGCAGTCATCACTTTAGGCAGACAGATTTCAGCGTCAACACGAACATACGCAGATTATTATCGAATGCGGTGCCGTCCATTGAAACCGAATTAATTATTAATAAATCGAGAAAAAAGTCTACGCTCACCGCAAACAAGGCGAGGAAAAAAATCGAGCAAAAGAAAAAAGCTCAAGCCGCAATAAATAAGCAATGTGATAAAATAGAAGACGATTCTGCGTGTCAAGACGTCAAGAAGACGTGCAGATTGTGCGGATTCGAATATACGACGGAGCTTAAATTTATATTTGAAATCGATAATTCGTACGCGGACAGGATTAATAAATATTTATATCTATCGATATCGCGAGATGATTCGTTGCCGCTATCTCTATGCACAACGTGTCAAGAAAAGTTTGACGAAATTGAAAATTTTATTTTAGAAGTCGATAAAGTGCAAGAAATTTTATGGAAAAAATTCCCGTCGGAAACAAAACTTCATTGCGAAAGCGACGTCAATGAAATACCAAATATTGCAGTAATCGATAGTTACCTACCCGAAGGCGAGAAGATAAACATCAACAGCAGCCAAGTACTAATTTATCCGACGTTATTAAATATAAATGAAAAACCGATGTTTACGAATAACATATTATTGAATAGAACCGATACAGAAAATAATAATATTAAACAAATACAATACAACGATAATACGGCAACTTTCTCTCGATCCGATTATAACTCTAATTCGTTCATAGTGTTATCCGATGAGAAGCAATTCAAACAACCGATAAAAATGGAAACGATAACACCGATGACCGATCTGTGTCCGACGTCTCATATGATAAAACCAGCCAGTACTACGAATAACAATAAAAAAATAGAAATATTACAAGACATAAAGCTGGACTTGAATAAAATATCGTTAAAATCGTTCAAACCGATTTACGACGAATCCGTCAAAACAAGTGTTCAACAAAAATCGAATGCCGAGAAAGCCGAAGTGCCCAAAAAAAATCTGCACGCCAAGAAGTATAAGTATAACAAAGTGAATACGTTGCTGACGACGAGCACGCTCGCTTGTAAAGAGTGCGGCAGTAAGTTCATTAGCAAATACGCACTGACGCATCATATCAAATATATATGCGGCTTGAACGAAAAATGTACGAATAAATGCGGTAATTGCAAAAAGATTGTATCGAATCGATCGGAAAAATCCAAATTTTCGTGCAGATGCAGTCAGAAGTTGACAAAGACGATACAAAAGCGTAAGGCGTATCGTCCCGTGAAATTCGAACAGTCCATCAATTGTAAATGAATTTATTAATTCGTTATCGGAAATAATGCAGTACGTACAGTAACGGTCATTGAAATGTACCTCGAGTAAATCCTTAGAATATCTCAAAGTTATAAATAACTTTAAAAATGTACAAAATTATATTAATCTATTTAACTTTTCTTATACAGAATAATTCCCCATATTATTTATAACCTTCTGCCACCTTTCTTTCAAATCATCCATGCCCTTCTTGTAAAACTCTGCGGGAATTGTAATTTTGATCTCTTAGAAAATGTTCCATAGTACGAAATAAGTAAGAATCAGATGTTGCGAGATCCGGCGAGTATTGAGGATGCAACAGGGTGACCCATCCAAGATCCTGAATTTTTTCACACGTCAATTTCGCAACATCGTCGGGATCGCTATGGAATGCGTGCAAGGGACCAACACCTTCTTTGAATCTTTCCAACTTGTTTAGGATCCTGAGTACTGACCAGATGTACCGCACTTCTTCCTCGGGATAATTTCAATGGTCAGCATCGGGTCGTCTTCGATTGCAGAAATCACGGCTGCTCCATCCGCATTGACGGGTCGTCCACTTCGAGGCTCGTTTCCCAAACAAAAATCACCAGATTTAAATTTATTGAACCATCGTTGGCATTTCCTGACATCCAATATGTCACCGTAAATCTCACAAATATCCTTTGTAGCCTCTGTCGCTTTTTTTTTCAAATGATATTGAAAAAGTATACAGCCCCGCAGATGTTGTTCCGAGGGACACGTCTCTCCCATTGTCGTCAGAGGGATAAAGAAACCGTTTTTTTTGTCTTAAGGTAACGAGCAGGTAGCCGCTACACAAGAGAAACTTATAACACGTCCCTACTGCCTAACGGACTGAAGAAGACTATTTTAAAGATGACGTATCGAAAAAACGACATTACTTATGGGTACCCCTAATATATTATGTATTCACCATTGTTAAATCATCTTATTGGCAACTTATCGATTCCCTCCTCATACAATTTGGTGGGTTATGACTGAAAGAAAGTATCGAGGGCCTGATTGACTTCCTCATTGTTAAGGAAAGGAACAGAAAAGGTGGTAGTCCATAGGAGCAAGATCTGGGGAGTAAGGTGGATGTGGCAAAACAGACCAGTTGAGCTCAGATTTTTCTCGAGTCACTTCTGCTGTGTGTGGTTTAGTGTTTTTGATTGGCGAGTGCAGGACGCTTTTCCAGTAGTTTTTCATGAACTCTTTGCAGCTGCTGAACGAATGTATCGGCAGTAATCATTTCGTTACGCTTCATCAGCTCATGGTGGATTATTCCTCGACGATCCCACCATACACACAATAGAGTTTTCTTGCCATGAATATTGGCTTTAGGGTCCATTAGGGATGGTCGATCCTTATCCAATCATTGTCTTTTGCAGGCAATAACTTCATAGGTGATCCATTTTACATCGCCTGTTATCGTCCTGTCCAAAAAAGGCTCAATTTTATGCAGCGAGAGGAGACTTGTGGCAATAGACATTCGGTCTGTCTTATTTCAGTCACTGAGATTATGTGGTACCCATATGCCTAACTTGCTGACTTTCCCCAAATATTTTGTGTTCCCTCCTTAATTTTTTGTAACAGTTTGAATCCAGGCTGGATTGAATCCGCCGAGTTCTCATTGTTTCTGCCGTTATCTCTACATACTAGTTCTTTGTAAAGTCGTAAATTAAAATAGTAACATATATAAAAATAATCGTATCCCTTCCTCGTATCACGGATATTACCTTTAAATTAAAAAATGGTTTTTTTTTGCCCGAGAAAATTTCAATGACCGCTACTGTACATAAATATTCTAGTCTTATACCTCAACGTTATATATATGTAAAGCTTAAGCTAAAACTCCATATTTGATAATGGTATTTGTTTTTTTTTTTTTATTTTTTACGAGTTTCATTGATGCCATGAAATCTTAAATTTAATTAATTATACGTTTGTGTTTAGTAATAAAGATATTGAACCGTTGACGTGGCTTGGAGTTATATCGATTGTGTTATAATTTTGGATCTTGGACGGTACGTGGATGTGAGACTTTTTTTTTAATATGTCCCTCTGTGAATTGTGCAAGTAGAAAATCTAATGGAAAGGGATAATCTTGAATTGTCTAGTTCGGGGTCCAGATGGACCCCATAGGCGTCGATGGATTTTTTTTTTAAAGAGTATAGTATTCCTGGGGTCTGTTAGGGGTCGATGATACATTTTTCTATTTTATAATTAAATTATTTTAGATATTCTAGCCAGCCACAAAAAAAACGCCGTAATAGAAAAAAATATAAGGGGTCTATCTAGGAAAAGATTGGGAACTTAATATAGATTCTCTTTTCCACCTTACCTTTATTGTTCATCGTCATCATCATAGGTGCAACAGCCCTATTGTAGAGCCCTGGCCTCATCCAACACCTTTCTCCATTTTTATCAAGTCTGCCGCCACGTCGCTCCTTCTTCCGATTAGTCTCAATGATGCAGTGTCTCTCTGTTCCCCATCGAACCGCCTTCCTTTCCTCCGGGGACAGGAAGGTTTGTTAACCATAAGCCTTTTCGGCGGCGGACCGGCCCACCAAAGTCTAGCCACTCTGACGACAGCTGTAACTGGTATATCCTTGCATAGTCGGTACAGCTACTCGCTGCTTCGGATACACCATTCCCTTTTTCTTATTCAATAGATGCTTTTGGAGTCCAAAGTATCACCGATTTACCAGCATGGTTCTTCTTCGTACTTCCAAATTGGTCTCATTGTTATTTGTAATAAATAAGCCGAGATATGTGAATTGCTGGACGGCCACAAAGTTGTACTCTTCGACTCTCAGAGGTTCAAGGATTCGTCCATGGCATATTGGCATATACCTTTATTGTTAGTATTAATCAGTCTTATTAGTGATCCATTGAACTTTTGCTCTATACATAATAGTCAAAAGGATTACAGTCAGATGAGTTTAGAGGGTTATAAGGGTTCGGTCAAGTTTAACATGCTCAAAAAAGAATTACTTCAATCCACGACTTGACTACAGTCGTCAGAACGATTTAATACACATTTTAATTTATTCTCAGATTCGATTCCTGCGTATTTGAAATCAAATTATTACTCCTCGTCCTCCGTTGATTCGAACTTGTATCTTTACGCTAGCCACTACCTCGGATTAGACCTTATTTTTTTTACTCCACGAGCTACTCATAATCCACTCGTAATGCCACTTATCTAACATCAAATAAATTAAACGTTAATATCCCAAACCAACATAACAATCGAATTTCTTAACAAAAAAATATGATATAAGAACTGCTCCAAAGAGAAAGATTTACCTGTTACATATTTCTAAACATTCATGTCGTTCAGTTATTTAATTTTTTATTTCAAAAATACTTTATTACAAAACTTATAATATAATTATGCATACGTGTTTTAAGACATAATTTTTTGACCATACCTTATATTAAAAAAATATATTTATAATTTAATATATAAAGCCATATTGTTGTATTTGATGTACTTAATTTATTTTAATTGTAATTTAAACGAATGTAATATAAATAAACGTTTTATAAAAAAAATATAGAATATTGATGTTTATTAACCGATCCGATAAAATAGAAATTCTTCGACAATACATACGAAGCGATAAAAAACATCGCACCCGTGTCATCGTAAAACAATACTATTGTTTTTATTGTTTTTTCGCAATTGCGATCAATGATTATTTATATTTATTCTTTGAACTCACAAATACAAAAAGTTTGGGACATGTAGGATTTATATTAAAAGAGTTATTCGAGAAAAAATCAAAACCCTGGGGTCCTAAATAGACCCCATCTGCACGGCTAGGTTATACATTGTTGTATGCAGTGGCGTATTTACCCTTCTAAGGCGCGCGCCTTGAGCCTCTAAAATTTAGGGGGCCTCGAAGTTTAGGTCTCTATGAAAAAATCATATATTTCCCACAATCAATATGATTTTTATTACTTTCAGGCAGTTTCTTGAGTTTTAAGCAGAATATTGAGTAATACCAATACGCTTTCGAGAACAAGCTTTATGTCCCATAACCAATAAAATCTCTAGGCGCTTCTACTTTTTTCTTGAACGAGATTTTTAGTCTTCGTTCATAGCTTTCCTTAAGCACATTTATTTAAGTGTTGATTATTATGCTATATTAATTATAATGTACATTATAGGGCATAAGTGTAGTGAAAATATGGGGGGCGGGGGGGGCTCAAAATTGAGTTCCGCCTGGAGCCTTCCAACTGCTATATCATAAATAAAACAAGCGATGTTTATATCGTATACGATTATTTTGAAAGGATTAGTGGTTAAAGAAAACAATCAAATAAAAAAAATATTTTCCTCTTTTGGCATATTTTGAATATGTTGACTGGCAACACTGTTATCATTTTTTTCAGAAGCATTTTAATAAACAGATCAAACACATGAATATGATTTATTCAGCTTGGTATAAATGTATTCACGTCATGTAAGTAGCAATAATCTTTTAATATTATTAACTAAACAGCGACAGAGCTACGAGATAATCTAATTAATAATAAAATTCGATGTAAGTCTATGAATTTATCAATTCCTGCCCTTTTTAAAACCACCATAGACATTTTTAAGTGTATTGTAATGCCTTTCATCCATAGTCGGACAAATAAAATCGAAGCTAATTAGATAATATAGACAATCTTAAAATTAATACTTGTTATGATATAGATGTTAAATTAATTTTAGTGAACTCATATTCAAATTATTATTTTTATTTATTTCTCATCATTTGATCTCGCTTCATTACTTCATAATTTATTATATAAAAAAAAATTGAATTTTTGAAAGTCGCGGTTGTCAGCGGCCATTTTTCGCTCTTCCGTTGGCAACACTGACCAAGTGTCAGATGAGCGCTCGCGAGATGTTGGCGGCTCTGCGCTCGGCCGGTCAGGCGGTGCGCCCCCCGTCAGCCGAGCCCCCGCTCGAGCTGCTGCTCAGGTATCTCCACGAGCCTTCGCCATTAAACAATTCTAATATTTACGCTCTTTTCACCATAACACACTAAACAATTCAATCTGTGCAAAACAGGACTGTAATATATGAAAAACAGGAAATGATTAAATAAATCACAATGTTTATGAAACCTAAGTGACGTGCACTAACAGAAAAAATATTAGACAATATTAAAACAGTATTTTTTCACAATTTCTCGTTAAATTGCAATTTTTTATCCGTATTCGGAAAAGTATCGAATGGAGAATAGTTTGTAGTTATTTTTCATATGTGTATGAGTAATTCTTATGTATTATTTATTTTCCTATTCCGGATTATTATTATTTAGCGAGGGTTATGCACTTTTTTATTTGCTAATCATCACTTCTGACTCCACTTCCCATTCCCTGAGATCTACAGTCCCGTTTAGCAAGTTTTTATGCTTTATTTCTACTCCTTATCCACTACAGATCAAGTGATAATCCTCTTGAGATAATACTGATCTCAATAAAATTAAATTTGTATAAAAAAATGGTATTGTCTCATTCCGAATTAAAATTTAAACCAAAAATAATCATAGATTCAATAACGTTGCAGATTATGTCGAGCTGCATTGTATCGCACTGGACCAGCGCCCAATCTACCTCGTCTGCAATTGCAAATAGACGCCGGATTGATACGCAGCCTCGAACGTATCAATCTCGGCAATTGGCGAGAAGTGCCAGTGCCCGAACGACAGATCATAACGACCCTCGTCTTTTATCAGGTACGAATCGACGATTTCTCCTTTAGTTATTTATTCACCCGTTTTGATTGATTTTAAATTGCAGATCTTATTAAAAATAACCCTGAACGAAAAATTAGACAACGATGCATTATCCAAAGAGCTATTCAAAATAATCGATCAAGGTCTATTATTCGGAGCGCCGTTACCGCTTCCGCATGCGGATCTGCTGCACAAATGCGCGTCCATCATCGAATCCAATATGAAAAAGTAATTATTACTACGCAACGAATATATTACGGGGACCAAAAAGTAATCAAAATGTCGTTTTGCTGCTTAAATACTGATCAATAAAATAATTTCCATCGTTTTTTAACACTTTTTTGCCAGCGTAAAGGCAGTTGTTCAATTCCCTTTTTAAAAAAGTCCTTGGATTTCTCATTGAAAAACTTTCCCAAGTGCGTTTTCACTTCGCCAACATTTTATTTTTATTTTTTATCTCTTAACGTATGCTGTAACGATCTGAAAAGGTGGTGATCCGACGGCGCGAGATCCGGTGATAAGGTTGATGAGTTAAAAGTTCCAATCCAAGCTCCCTTATTTTATCCCGTGTTATTTTTGTAGCGTTATCGTGTCGAAGTATCCTTTTTTTATTATTGATTTAAGCAGATTGTTTTTATGAGCTCTGGTTTCATTCGCCCGAGTTATTCACTGTAACGGGCTGACCAGGTTCGAGCAATTCTTAGTATATAGTTCCAGAAAAATCCACCCGCTCACAAACAAGGACCTTCTTTATTATTCGTGATGGTTGAGGGATCGGAACAGGTACTTCTCCGGAAAAATACCATTGTTTTTTTTCGTAAAGGATTATTCTATAGCACCCACTTCTCATCTCCAGCTACAATTCTCCACAAAAATGGTTCGGCTTCATACCAAGACAAGAGAGACGCATAGATGGTAGTCCGTTGATCGAACATTGTCTCTGTCAATTCACAAGGAACCCATATTCCTTGTCTGTACAATTTTCCTATGCGACGAAGATGATCCTGAACTGTAGACCATGGACAGCCAATCTTCAATGATAATTCCTCGATTGTTTGACGAGGATCTGATTCCACCATCGTCTAATTTTTGGGGTCGTCCTTTTCGTGCAACATCTTTGATATTCCTATTTCCTTTTTTAAACTTTTTAAACGACCGATGACACTTGTTTAGTTTCAGAATATCTCCGTAAGCGTCGGTAATTTTTTTCACTGCTTCGTTAGCCTTCATTCCTTGATCGAAAAAAAATAGCATACAATGACGTAAGCGTGCTTCTTCTATTGTTATCCTTGACATCTTTCCCCCTTGGTAAAAAAAAATTTACAACCATAGCTTTAACGTAATAACAAAAGTTACGTTTTTGCGGGAGCGTGTCTCATCGCAAACTAACTGAATGAGCTCATCGAAGATATTTTGATTACTTTTCGGTCCCCCTAATATTTAATCAGTTCATATTAATTTATTCTTATTTTAGCCAAAATACAATCGACGAGAAAGTCAAATTCAATCAAACGATTGTCACCGAGGACGTGTACAGCGTGTCGATTCAAAACAGTACCAATATCAAAGTGGAAGTGTGCCCCTCGATACAATTGTTCCACGAGAGTTACATGAAGCCAAAGTTGCCTTTAATCTTACAAAAATGCATAACACACTGGCCGGCCATAGATCGGTGGACCAGTCCCGAATATCTCATCAAGAAAATTGGACACAGAATAGTGCCGGTTGAACTGGGATCCAAATATACAGACTCGGAATGGACACAGAAATTAATGAGCGCCTCGGAGTTCATCAACGACTACATTATAAATCGTTAGTACGACTAATCAACTGATATTTTTATCATTGAACCGATTGTTATATTTAAATTTTATTTATAGAGAACACGACTACCGGCTATTTAGCGCAGCATCAATTATTCAATCAGATACCGGAGCTATTCGACGATTTCACTGTGCCCGATTATTGCGAACTACACGAAAGCGATACGTTTGATAGTAATGCGGATATAAACGCGTGGTTCGGACCGTCGGGTACGATATCGCCTCTGCATAATGATCCCAAACACAATCTACTAACGCAAGTATGTAACTCAATTATTAAATGAATTAATCTGTTATCCTGAAAGAAATCCATGTTTCCATCCCCGTCAGGGTTGGGACGATCACGTTTCTGCTGGTGATCGGTGGCAAAGACCCACTTCAGGGTTAGAAGACCACTTATGTATGGGTTTTGTAATGGATTCTGTATAAGAGAAGCTGTATTCCGCATGAATATCCTACTCCAAAAATACAGAGAATTCCGGAAGATAGTATTTATCTGCTACATTGATTTTGAGAAAGCTTTCGATCGCGACTGATATATGCACT
>JAGXCT010033653.1:0-31111 GCA_022495035.1 Philopotamus ludificatus | reverse complement strand
AAAAAAATGGATTATTCTAAGAATAAAAATAATTATTCATGATATGCTTCATAATATAGTCGATATTTTGGATTTCTGTAAACTAATCAATATGAGTACCCGCACGGTTTCACTTGCACTTGGCACATCATACCAGATGCGAGCGAGGAAAAACATCGCGGGCATGCGTGGCAACAACAGCGAATTGTTTTTATTTTTTTCTCGCAATTGCAGACAATAAATGACAATGATTCTTTATAATATTTATTCGTTAAACTTTTTTATTTATATTAAAATAAATATTCGAGAAAAATCAAATACTTCAGGTCTCAAATATACCCCATCGGCACGGCTAGATATATTATTTGATAAAATTGAAATTTAAGAAATGAATGAATGTAACTTGAAGCTGTAAGGATTAAGGTAGGGAAATTGGACCAACTATTCCAAACCTTTGATATTATTCTCTATAAATAATCATGTACTTTATCAGATTATAGTAATCCTGATTTTGTGCAAATTCAAATGGAGATTTAATGATATTATCTGAGAAAATTAATTCGTAGAACCTTTTTAATACTACTACAGTTTCTCTTTGTGGTAGAATTCGATGCTTCTCGTAAAATATTTGAGTGTTTCACGCTTTATTTTAACTTTTTGCAATAATCTTTCGATTAATTACCGATTTTATTCATGATTTAACAAAATTTTCTACAAATTATTTAAAAAAATCTTGAAAAAACCTAAAATCTATTTAAAAAAAAAATATACTAATACCTGGACGTTTAAAACAATTTTATGGCCGAGTCTCATAGTCATAAGGAGTATTCGATACAATGTACAAAATGGCGAATTTAATATTCATTTTCCCATCACGGAAGCCCTCACGTCACGTGTGAGACAAAGGTTCCTTTGGCCTCTACAGTCATTCGTGAGTTTGGTAAGGCCCATACCCTCGGCGAGTGAGAGCCTTGTGGCTAGCAAATGATAATGATGATGAGTGGTTGAGCGGTTTAGCTCTGGTTACCGGAGAGTTTCCGAGAGCACCTGTCCTTACATTTGGCAGAAGATAAAGCACACGCGAACGAGCTCGATGGTAGTGAGGTAACGCCCATAAAGGCAACTCGCACAGAGGGAATCGATAAGTTGCCAATAAGATAAAGTTTCTCTTGTGTAGCGGCTACTTGCTCGTGGCCTTTAGACAAAAAAAAACGGTTTCTTTATCCCTCTGACGACAATGTTTAAAATAGTCTCCTTCAGTCTGTTAGGCAGTAGGGACGTGTTATCTTGTTTCTCTTGTGTAGCGGCTACCTGCTCGTGGGCTTTAGACGAAAAAAACGGTTTCTTTATCCCCCTGACGACAATGGGAGAGACGTGTCCTTTGGATCAACATCTACGGATCTGTATACTTTTTCAATATCATTTGAAAAAGAAAGCGATAGAGGCGACGAAGGATATTTGCGAGATTTACGGTGACATATTGGATGTCAGGAAATGCCAACGATGGTTCAAAAAATTTAAATATGATGATTTGTGTTTGGAAAACGAGCCTCGAAGTGGACGACCCGTCCAGGCGGATGAAGCAGCCGTGAATTCTGCAATCGAAGACGACCCGATGCTGATCATTGAAAAATTATCGGAAAAGGTCGGTACATCCTGGTCCAGTACTCAGAGGATCCTAAACAAGTTGGGAAAGAATCAAAAAGAAGGTGTTTGGGTCCCACACTCATTCACGTGTGAAAAAATTCAGGATCTTGGATGGGTCACCCTGTTGCATCCTCCATACTCGTCGGATCTCACACCATTTGTTTTTTACTTATTTCCTTCTATGGAACATTTTCTAAGAGATCAACATTTCAATTCCCGCAGAGTTTTACAAGAAGGGCATGGATGATTCGAAAGAAAGGTGCCAGTATTTGCTTATTTTGCCTATTTTGTATAAGAAAAGTTAAATAAAGTATAAGAAAAATTGTTTTGAATTTCATTGAAAAAAACGACATTACTTATGAGTACCCCTAATATTTATGACTTCTTGCCTAAAAAAATTGCCTTATCTAGAGTCGAAAAATCGAACCATTGATTGTCTGATATCCTCTTCGTTTTTCGAATTTTTCGCCCTGCAAAAATTTTGTAAGGACAGAAACAAGTGATAATTGGAGGGTGCCAGGTCCGGGGAGTATGGTGGATGCGACAGAATTTCCCAGCCTAGCTCTGCGAGTTTCTGGCAAGTCCCCAAAGCAGTATGTGGCCTAGCATTATCATGAAGCAGTCCTTCCTATTGACCATCGCCGACCTCTTTCTTGGAGTGCTGTTTTTAAATGATCCATTTTCTGACAGTACCTCTCCGAATTTAGCTTCAACAGCTCAAAATGTATAGGTCCTCGAATGTCCCACCACATACACAACATTCTCTTATTCAGGCTCAACTTTGGTTTAGAGGTGGAGGGGGCAGGTTTTCCGGATTTACAATATGCTCTCCTCCTTACGATGTCTTCATAGGTAATCCACTTTTCATCCCCAGTTATCATTCGCTCCAAGAAGGCACCCATCTCAAGGCATCTCAAATATTTCCACACCAATCCTAGTTTCCGAATATGGTTCGAAATGGTTTGTGAGCTGAATCAAGCCTTTGTGCGATCTCCGATGTTGTAAAAAAAGGATTTTGCTCTAACACGATCCTGACAGAACTTTCCGGTAGACCTATTATGTATATTATATTCATAACGGCGTGTCATTCAAAACAAATGAATCATAATAACGTCATCTTGTTTAATATGTATATTGAAACAAAAGCTTGAAGGGGAAATTGGCCATAACATTTATTTAAACGTCCTTATACATGTAACATAAAACAATTGAAATATGAAATTTCTAACCGATTCCAATAAGAGTAAATGTGAATTGTATCTGTTTCAGAATCGTTACCGCAAAATGTTTTCCACCACGGTGGGCTTGAGTTTTTTGTGCTTTTTTGCCACGACAACCGTTTTGGTAAATGGCCAACGAGATGGTTATTGTTTGACCAACGATAATGACCCGTATCTGCAATTCTCTACGAAAACTGCATACGAATTTGTGAAAGGAAAAGAAAACAGTCAGTATGCGGTGGCAGGTACGTTATTAGACCACACATTAATCCCAATTTTACATTTGCATCAATGTTTATATTTGAGAAAATATATATATTTTGGTGAGGTCGTAGATCTCGACGATGTGTATAACTACTTTTTTAACTGTACTTTATTGAACGCGTATGCTGCGGTGAGTTCAACACTCACCTCGAGTCTTACGACACATCTGGCCTCTCGCTAAATTGACCAACGTTTAAGGTCAAGGTGATGGTTAACAAAAAATAAGCTACGCGCTATTACTAAATAATTCTTGAAATGGCGCGAAATTTGAAAAGAAAATTGGATTATTTTTTTTTAAGAATGCCAACCGATTTTGTTCTGGTCGTACAACAGACACGGAACAAGATTACCCAGCAAAATGGGAATGGAAGATTTACCTAGCTTGATGAAGACACGCGATGACATAATATCCAATTATGAAGTCAGAAGATCAGCGCCTGATCAGGTAATTATGACGTCGACTTAATTAAACAACACAACAACACATTCGTTCAATATTATCTTATTTAAAAGGGAAGATTGTGTGCGCAAGACATTGAAAATCTGAAGAGCTGGAGATGGAACAACAATTTCACGCAGGAGTTTGCTAACGATTTGACTTATCAAGGATACGACGATCTTAAATACCTGGCCATTCGATGGAAATCTAAGTTCAGGGACATCCTTCCCGGCGTTTATTCTCCAAATAATTACTTGGTACGAACGAATCATGAAATATTCAATGCAAACGATATATTTTCATCATTATATTGTTTTCAGTTTCGCTATACGAATCGAAGACGCACTAAAAGCAGCTACGGTGCTTTCGTCGATGGCTTATTCGGAAGAGGAGCAGCTGATAACATCCCACAACCGATTGTCGAACAAAACGATGCTTTATTAATGGTGAAAATAATGTACACTACACTCCTGATTATCCGGATAATTGAAAAACACAGATAATCCCAGATTAGAAACTCGGCGTTCGGATAGATTTTAAGGTAGATGCAACCAGACATTGGGAGATTGCGGCGATGGAATCGGCAGAGCCGACCCGGGGATTACAGTTTGCAAAAACTACGACTAAACACTAAATTCTGAGGCATCTCTATATCGTTTTTGAAGTCTCGAGTCTTGCTGGAGAACAAAGCTGATATCGTACTTGAAGCCATTTCAATATGGCTCCATCCGCTTTTATCCGCTCTAAACAAGACTGAGGCAATCCACTTCAAGGGTCGACTCAGTCCTTAACGTCCTCCCAATTTTTCGCTTAATAATACGATCGTTCAAATCTCTCCATCAGTCTACTACTTGGGTATATTGCTGGATGAACATGGTGTATCAGTATCAATTATTGCTATTGGCATCCTTTCGCTCAACCTTGAAATCCAACTGAGGTCCAACAAATCGTCGGTACCACTACAATTTCTCCACTCGAACGCGAATCTTTGGCAAATCTAAAGTCACACGTTCGTGAATCGGCTCTTGATCAATGACAGGAGAGGTGGGTTTCCTCCCCCAAAGAGCGGACTACCTATCTCTTCTTTCCTGACATCAGAGCCAGGCTAAAACGTAGCTGGTTCTTCCTTAGACTTTTGGGTCAGTCAATTCCTGATTGGTCACGGTAAATTTAAGGCTAAGCTTAAAGAGTGTAGCCTAGTAGCATCTTCGCACTTTTGGTGTAGGTTCGTCTGGCAGGATTACATTCCCGTTCTGTGGTCCTCTCCTTACATGGACGTTGCGCATCACGACCTACTTCATGCTGTCCTACGGACATTTCGGACACTACGGACACTACGGACATTCGCCACGGACCTCCTAATTTGCTTCAGGGCATTCAAAAAATAATCTTTTTCAAGAAAAAACTACTTTTGTTGCACCGATTGAATCCCAAGCTGGTATATGCAGTGTGCGTGGATGGAAAGGGATGGAACTGTGTCAACTTTATCCTGCGTACAAAAGTATCATTTTTGGAAGGCATGGTGTCTCTCTCGTAAACCTCTCTTTTTTGGAACCGTTTCGTTTTAGGCAATCTTCAACAATCCTTCTCTATGAATATCTTTTACTTTTGTCCTCTTAAATAATCGTAGTAAACTAATTGTAATTCATTTGAAAAAAATATTATTAAGTCCGGCGCCTGTGTGCGCCGCACAATCCAGCCAACCGTGCTCCTGCGCGCACGGATAATCAGGATTTTTTTTGTATGTATATGATTGATTCGAAACTATTATTTTATAATACATATTTTATAGGCTTATGATTTTTGTAACACATGGATTAGAGAAGTTGCTGAAAATCCGCAAACAACCGAACAGATGGATAATTTCAAGAAGAAGGAAGAATATAAAAACGTAGGTACTCTCTAGCTTATATCAATGGGATCGGATTAATTGCAATAATACGATAATAAATATGTTTCAGATGATTCAAAACGTTTCAATGCACTTGGGCTACAAATATCCGCTGGAAGAGAAGAAAATCAGAGATATTTATGACATGTGTCGCTATGATAAGTCTTGGGAGATACATAAGAATTCACCGTGGTGTGCTGTAAGTCAATTACGAGGAATTTTGTTACGTTGTCTCATCGTCATCATTTGCCAGTCACGAGAAACTCATTCGCTGAGTGTTTGGTTATTACCAGACTCTCGAATGGTAGTCGAGGCCAAGGCAGTCAGGGTTTCATAATGGCGTGAGAACTCCCCTTTTACGACCAACCCCTCTTGGTATGCGTTTTTTAATAAAGAGGTTTGCTTCTCTTGGCCATTGGTAGCATTGGACGTGTATCTTCTACCATTGCTGGTATCGAATTTTACCCCCTCCTTACTGTGTCCAGGCACGTGGGATGGGGTTCGTCTCTCTTAGCTTTCCTTTTATCTAGGGGTTCCGACGTGACGAGTCACAGCTAGATTTACTTCTTTCGTAATAGCAATCCTTTCATTAAAAGGATCTTTCCAAAAGAGAGGTCCCCTTGTAAGGAGGAAGAAGGAGCAAAGTATTAAAACTATCGACCTTCATTTTAGGGTTTTTCTTCCCAGGGTGTATTGGTTCTACTGCTGAGAAAAAGAGATTAGAATTAAACAAACTTGTCAACTTTTAACTACTAGTTTGTATCGGATTATTTGGTATTATAATTTTATAGCTTTTGATTGGTTTGATTTATTACTAAAAGCATACACTTGTCCCAGTGTTATAAAATCAATGGGCACATTTCGTGTTCTTATGCTTTCTCTATATAGAATGCGCCCTCTTCCGAGATGACGGACCAATCAGAGCGTCCGCATCCCTTTCATGGACAATAAGTCTTAATTTTTCATACCTTCCACAAAAACTCCGTTTTTGTCAGTCAGCAGTTGGTCGTTGTCTTTTCGACAGTTGACAGGGTGATTCGCTCACTCTGTCATGTCAGTCACATCTCTGGGATCCTTATCATGATCTCGTACCGGAGATACGTCTCTGGGATCCTTATCATCATCTCGTACCAGAGATTCGTCTCTGGGATCTTTACATCACGCCTATTGAACTGACGACACCTGCAAATTTCTTCAATAAACATCATTGTCAATAAAAAGCGTTTCACTTTGTTCTCGATCTTCGAAGCGATCGTCAACTACCGGACGGTCGAACGTTTTGGCGCCAGCGGTCGTGTACCTTTTTGATACGCGAGCTCGGGTGCCTTAACATACTTGGTGACAGCGGTGGTATACCATTTTTTGGACTACTGTCGCGCCCCTTAACATAATTGGTGGCAGCAGTAGTATACCATTTTTTGGACTACTGTCGCGCCCCCTTAACACCAGTGCTTTTCACTAAGGCATTAAGCTCCTACAGCGATTCTGTCTTCTCTCCTTGTGGTAGTCAAAAAACTCGTTCTTTTTTGCATCTTCAGTTATTAAGAAGAAGTCATACCCGTCCAAATGCGGCGGATTTAGAGGCTAATGCATAATAATGGTGTTGTTTTTATTCAAAAATTATATTTTTTCTCCAAACCTTCGATGACATTGATATTGAGACTCTTATAACACGTTTTAGGCATTCACCAAAGATCAATTACGTTTACTGGAATACGTAGAAGATTTAAAATATTATTACATGTCCGGATATGGAAATAAGCTCAACCAAAAACTCGGATGTACACCACTCAAGGATATGATGGACCGCTTCACCGCAGCCATAGAACGTCCAGGTCAATATAATTGGTTTTTAAATGATTTTAACACTTTGGATGCGAAAACTGCCGAATACGACGTACAGTGAAACCCCCAATTACACTACTCCGTATTACGCGCTGAGTTGAAATATTCGCCGCAAATCCCCCAATTGCGCGGTCGCATTCACATGCAGTCAAAAGTTGGCTAGCGTCTGTGTATTCAACACGTGCCAGGCTATACGCACACAGCCGCACGGCTTCACTCCCCCAATAACACGACTCCAAATTACACGGTCCCGATTTTAGTGTTAATGGGGGTTTAACTGTATTGAAAATTCTGTATTGATTGCTACTCCTACAAGACCCAGGCATATATTGCCGAGTTATATGGCCGAACCCATGTTGACAATGCCCTCTCGTGGACTTTTACAACACTATTTATTAATAATTTAGGCTTGGCATTCAAAGGGTATAAATAGATTATTGTATTAAATAGCGAGTATTTATTATAGATCAAGGTCAACCTAAGGCCGTCGTGTATTTTACTCATTCTAAGATGATACAATCGTTAATTGGTGCTTTGGGCATTGCTGAAGATTCTGTGCCTTTGTTGGCCGATAATTACCACACTCCGAATATTCAACGTAGGAAATGGAAAACGAGCAGAATCGATCCGTTCGCATCGAATGTTGCAGCCATTCTGCACAGGTAATACTATTCTTATATATCAATATGACTTTTAACTCTATTAACATGTTTTATAAATCTGTCAACCTTTTTGTGCATGTGCGAAAAGTGCCACGGGCCGATTTAATCGGCTAACATATCTGTGTCGATTCTAACTTAAATTGTACAGTTTAAACCAATCTTCATCGCATTTTCAGATGTCAGGGTAATGAAAAATATAAAGTGATGTTCTTCCTGAACGAAATCCCAGTCGAATTCAACGATTGCCACGTCGGATTGTGTTCATGGGATTTGGTGAAGAGGAAATACGGCAAAGCGGTGAACGAATGCAATTTAGATTTTTGCACAAAGAGTTCGGCGACATCTCCGCTTTTTAGTTTCTATGCAACGATTGGATCCATAGTAATGATTGTATGTTCAAAACTAATCCATGCGACAATTTAATGATACATTTTATAAACATGTTATTTGTGATATTGTATTATACTTTTAAAATTATATCCAGTATTGTTATAAAATTAAATTTTATACTCTCGATATATCAAAATGATAATATGAAATATCATCCTGTTTGTTTGTTTTTTTTTTTAATTTATGATTTACCATTGAAATCGAAGTACAAATGTTAGACATCAAGTTGAGTTGTTAATATTATATTGTAAGTTGTATAATGTGTTGATATTGTTTTAATTGTGTTACCTGATACAAATTAAAATTTTAATAAAACTAATTTTAAAAACATCTTTTTATATATCTATTGCTTTAACCTCCATTATTTTATTTAATTAACCCATCCATCACGGCGGCTCAAAAACAACCATGTCGTACGAAGGGGGTATATTTATTATGGAAAATATACCCCAAGCATTTCTTATTATAGAAAATGGATTATCCTAAGGATAAAAATAATTATTCATGGTGAGTTTCATAATTTGGTTGATATTTTGGATTTTTTAACTAATCAATATGACGCGTAAATGACAAACGCATTCGGCGATGTCCCACCGCAAGCTGAGCTCTCGCCGTGTCAGTCCCACGGTTTCACATGCACTTGGCACATCAAAACGGATGCGATCGAATATTGTTTTTTTTTTATAGAAAATAATCATTAACCTAATAATAATAATGACCTCAATTAATCCTACTCTAATTAATAATGATCGCAATTTGCAATTGCGGACAATAAAGGTCAATGATTATTTATAATATGTATTATTTAGTAGAATTTATTTTAAAAGAATTGGAAAAAAATGAAAAACTTGGGGTTCCAGATAGACCCCATCGGCATGGCTAGGTTAAATAGTCTACCATTTTCTCATTAATTCGCCCTCCATCACCACACTAATTAACAAATACGCCACACCATTCTACAACAACCTACACAAATTCGAACCAGTAAACAAATCCATCTCATCATTATCCAGATACGACCCCACATACTCCTACCTATACCATAAAATCCCACTCCCCAAAACCATACTCCTGCACAACAGCAAAAACAAATAACATCGGCCAAATAAATCAGATAACAATTATTAAATGATATAACCACCATTATGTATTCAACTATTTCACAACATGTCTAGAATTATATAGAATCACACACAAAAATAATAAACGCATAAAAAAAAAAAAAAAAAAAAAAAAAACAGATATAAACAACCAAACAAATAAGAAACTCAACCAAAGAAACTCATATGAAGGGGAAAATTGGCTATGCCTAACATCCCCGTTTAAAACAAATAGACCAAGCAGTCATTAATTCGCTAATAGCTCTTTTAAAATAAATCCTACTAAAGAATACATAAATAATTATTGTCCTTTATTGTCTGCAATTGCGAAAATAAAATAAAAACAACAATATTCTGTTACCATGGGCGCGATCTGTTTTTTCGCTCGCATCAGTTACGATGTGCCAAGTGCGAGTGAAACGTATATTAGTGACGCGTGCTGTGAGAATTCAGTCATATCATGAATAACTACCGTCTTTTTCCGAATATAAGACACTGTCTTCCTCTCTTTTTTGGTTCAAAATACGTGCTTGGGCTTATTATCGGGGGAGGACTTATTTTTTCAAGTAGAATAAGTAGATTTATATATTTTCATTCAATAGGTACATTTTAGGTACTAAAGGGACATTTTTAGGTACTAAAGGTACATTTTAGGCACTAAAGGTACATTTTAGGTACTAAAGGTACATTTTAGGTACTAAAGGTACCTCTTAGGTACTAAAGGGCCATCTTAGGTACTAAAGGTATATTTTAGGTACTAAAGGTACATTTTTAGGTACTAAAGGGACATTTTAGGTACTAAAGGTACATTTTTAGGTACTAAAGGGACATTTTAGGTACTAAAGGTACATTTTTAGGTACTAATATAAAGGTATTTAATTTTATTCGTATGCAGTCAAGTCATCTTCTTCTGGAACATCGTCATAAATTATCAAATCCTAAATTCCGTTCTGTTTTTCCAACAAATCTATTTGCTGTTGAATCAATGGTCCATTTTTTTGTTGTCTCAATAATAGCCTTTTCGTAGTGCATTGGAAACACAACTGTCAGTTATATTATCCCATGGAATTCTTCACCCAATTCACAACTTCTTGTAGGCCAAGTTTCACAAAATTTCCACGTACATTTTTCACATTATTTTAACTAGGGCTTATTTTCGGGTCTTATATTACTAAAAATCCTGAAAATCATAGGAGCTTTTTTTTGGGAGATGTGTTTTTTTTTCGGAAAAAGACGGTATTTTTATCATGAATATATTTATTCTTAGAATAATCAAATTTTTAAAAAAAATCCAGATATTGATGAAGAATTCATCAAATGTAGCATTATTAATTGAGTTTATACTAAAACAACATTTTATATATAATTATAATAATTATGTTATTTTAAACATTGGCGCAAAGTAACCCCGGCGGATTGAGGCTCGCGGTAGCGTGGGTCGCGTTCGGCTCGCATTCCACAGGTTGGCGCACGTGCCCGACGCTGTCACCCATTGTTTACGGATTACGCGCAATTTTCACTGACATTGTGTGAATGTTGCGGTTGTGACCCAATTTTTCACAGGTAATTAGCATTCATGTCAGCCACTTTTCCACGCGCACATCGCCGATCGGTTCGGTGAAGGGACAATAACTGTATTCATTGATAAATCTTCGCCGATAACCGACGTATTTGTGAAACTTCTCGCGCCTTTCTCTCGCCTCACGTCGGTTCGTCGTTGGTTTTGTGGCCGAAACCACTGGCGGTGCCTAACCTTGTCCGTTTCCATTGTTATGTGAATATGGTCGGCGTATTGAGAAAGTTTTTTTGCATATACAAATCGGGAATTGTGCAACAGAGGATGTGTGCAAGTGGTTCCATCCGAGCGTACTAAATGCGTATTTTACCGCTGTTATAGATGAAATGGAATGGACTTTTAATTCAAAATGGGTGCATGCTTAACATTACATCGGGAAAGTATGGAACTTGAAGCGGCCCGGCGGCATTCCAGCGACATAGATCGGCAGCTCGGAGTGTTCGCCAAAGAGCAGAGCAAGATCATCAAAATACTACTCCTAGGTGAGTCTCACGACATCATTGAAAAATCATTCGTAAACTGTTTAAAATATATAATACGTTAAAAAATAGGCGCTGGCGAAAGTGGCAAAAGCACTCTGGTTAAACAGATGAAGATAATACACAGCCGTGGATTCAGTCGCTCGGAGCGGAGTGCGTTTCGTCCGACGATGCTCGATAATCTGTTGGCGTCGATGAAATACGTACTCACCGGAATGGGACGACTCCGTATAAATCTTCAAGATCCATCAAACAAGGTTGATCTCGTAAAATAATCTATTTATCGTCACAATCGTACGTATATTTATAAAATAATTATTTTTTCAGATGTACGCACAGCAAGTTCTTTTAAGTCGTAGCGTATTCGATCTGCAATTTCGCGTCGTTAAAACCGTGGCAATAGCACTGCAAACGTTGTGGCGGGATCGAGGTGTACGATTAGCCGTGGCGAGAGGATACGAATACGAACTCAACGATTCCGCTTTATAGTGAGTGTTTAATTTTTTTTTTATATTTATTATTATTAGAATATTTTTATCGATCAATTCTTATTTGCAGCTTATTCGAAAATATGGACAGATTATTGGACGACAAATATATTCCGACGCCTACCGATGTTTTGAGAGCCCGTGTACGTACGACCGGAATCATGGAGACACATTTCAGCATCGACGATGTTATTATTAGGTAAATTATCATTAATTCAAAAAAATAATTACGCACTTTGGTGCGAATTTGCTTGTAGAATTTGTCTCTAATTTTATATAAAAGGTTGAAATTAGTTTTATTCTAAATGTCCTAGAATGTTAATGACAATGCTATTAAAATAACATTTGAAGAGTAAAATAAAAATAATATATTGTACTGAAAAACAACCTTTTTCCTACATAGACCCCTTTTTACTAAATAATTTTCTTCATAGACCCCCTTATATATATTTTTTTCTATTAATTTACACGCATCCGCCATAAAATCTCGAATCCAATTCAATCAATTCTTATAATATTAATTGTATGGCTTTCAAATGGTTTTATAATCCAAGACGGGATATCTAAACTTTCCAAAACTTTTTAACGGGCATTAATATTCATTGACAGAAAGCTGCATCAAACTATCTAATATATTTATACGTATTAAAACGGATATTAATATCTAATAATTACATACCTTAAAAATTAAATAAAATATAAATAATTATCATCGACCCCCAATAGACCCCAGGAATACTACAGACCCTTTTCAAACTTCCATCGACCCCCAGGGTGTCCACTTGGACCCCATTTTGAAATCCCGATTTAACCGATTCAGACTTGACTATTCCACTTGAAAAATAATTTAAAAAATGTGGAATTATCTGGGATAAATCAATAAAGGGCCTCTTTTTATGAGAATGTGTCACAATAATGCAAAAATGTAGAGTTATTTTTTTTTTTTAAATAACAAAAATTAGCCGACATTATGGAGAAATTCTCGTACTCCACATGGCAACACTGACAGTACCAACTGAATAAATGTGGTTTACAAATCGTCCCGATGATAAAATACAGCAAAGGGTTAATAAAAATTCTACCTATTTTTCTGGACATGGATGAATATAATTTCCTTCAATATAATTATTATTGTTTTTTACTCTTTTTTTCAATTCTCGTACCCACCATTAAGGTTTTTCTTTAATTTTTGCATTCGAACTATTTCCAGGATGAGATAGGCTTCCAAAACCTATTTTTCTCATATTCTGGTCATTATAAAGTAGTAAAACATATATTTTAAAGAATTCTGTAAGTATGCTTTCTTTGAAAGGGATGATTCCTCGACTTTCAACTTCCACCGAATTCCCATTTTCCTGGTCAAAGGTCATTTTTTCAGTCTTTGTCTATAATCAGTTTTTAATGAAATTTGTTTACAGATTTTCGGCTTTTCAATAAAATCTGTAATAGAATCTCACAAATTCATCAATTTCCCTTTGTCTGGGGTTTTATACCATTTTCACACTTCATAGACCCCCCACGGCGTCCAAGTGGACCCCGTGGGGGTCTATGAAGTGTGAAAATGGTTTATAGTGTTCCAGGGGGTCTATTGATCAATGATAACTTTTTAAATTCCTACAACTAATATTACTGCTGTATCTTCTGATGATGCACCATTAGCGGTGGAAAAATAACGAAGATTATTAGTGTTTAATTCCAAAAATTTGTAAGAAAATCTTCATTCTGTTTTGCATTTGTGTATTAACCACTTCATGCGCGTTGACGCGTATACGCGTCAATCAAAAGCGTTTCAATTTCACGGCTCCGCAGCGTATTAAATTAATGTGAAGCCAGATGCGCGCTTAATAAATCACAGTTTTATTATTGTATCTTCTCGTCAATTATGAAAGAATCACTCTCCAGCTTATTTTATTCCAATTGCATTCTTTCTATGCTATAGCCTGATTATAGATTTTCAATGCATTTTACGACTTTACAAACAATACAATTTTTTTTGTATAAAAGTGCAAAAAATTGACCGAAAAGGGTTATGAACTTTAATATGAACCTAATTATGAACTTTATAATACTTTACTTCTTGTCGTGTAATGTAAGGGGTCTATGAAGAAAATTATTTAGTTAGAAGGGGTCTATGAAGAAAATCATTTAGTTAAAACGTGTCTATGTAGAAAAAAGATTGTAACCACTTTAAAAGACGAAAGATTTATGCTACCGATACAATAAGCTATCGACTTGATTAAAAAAAACTGAAATAGAAGACGATTATCGCTCTCGTAGATCAATAAAAAAAACATACAGAAACTACGACTTTCACAATAATGAATCTAAAAAAGCAAAGTTTATTCTTTCGAATGTAATTACTTGAAATTGAAATAAAAACAAGTTATTTTTACCTATAGTAATCAATTTTTGATGGTTTAAGTATGTAAATATTATTTTCCGATGTGATTCTACCGATTTTTCATTGATTGACAACGTCGGTATATAGAACTATTAGGTCCAGAATCTTTTCACCTTTATTGGAATGATAAGTCCCATTTTAACGTTTCTTTTATTAAAAATTAAATTTTTTAAATAGGAATTCCACAGTATTCTACTGTGACTTAGGAGTCTTAGAATGAATTTTGAGAGGCGATATTTATATCGGAATCGTATTTATCGTAATTAGCCAAGGTAGAAATAAATATATATATAATAATCTATGTTTATCTTCGATTGAATTCCGGCAAAGTTGAGCCTCGGAAGATTGAATTGATCATTAATTATCATTTCAGTGTGTACGACGTCGGTGGACAGCGATCTCAGCGCAGAAAATGGATATATTGCTTCGACGATGTAAAAGCAGTATTGTTTGTCGTATCGTTGAGCGCCTACGATATGACACTAGCCGTGAGTAGCCGCTAAATTAACATGCAGCAATTAAATACCTCAGATTATATAATATCGGTTAATTTTTTTAGGAGGATCCGACGGTGAACAGAATGCAAGAGAGCCTCAATTTGTTTTCGCAGATAATCAACAACCGTTTCTTTCGCGAGGCGTCGTTCGTATTATTCTTCAATAAATTAGATCTGTTCCGTGACAAGATATTAAATTCGGGACGACATCTCCGACATTATTTTCCGAATTATAAAGGTAAATGAATTAATAATAACGGTTCTTTTAACGAATTTACATAATAAATACCTTATTTTTTGTGATTATTCGCAGGACCGGATAAGGACGTCGATAGCGCGGCTCTCTTTATCCAGGCGGAATTTTCCCTGCGGAATCAAAACGAAAATAAATTAATATTTCCGCATTTCACGACTGCGACGGATACATCGAATATTCAAGGCGTTTTTCAAGTCGTAATGGATATGGTGATGGCGGATAATATGGGACAAGTTACGTTATTATGATCCGTTGATATATACAGTCAACCCTTCTATAACGTTCAGATAGGACGCTATAGAAAAAAAACGCTCTAGAAAGTTATGCACCCATACAAAATTTGGGGTTAGGTTTTTTTTAACTTTCTTTGCAATTTGAAGCAAATCAAACATTTGACCAATTTTTATATTTTCAATGACCTTTACTTGTTCATAATTTGTTCCACGACTATACAAGTAGAAAAATATGTTCTTACTGTATTGTGGATGAATATCCCTGGAACGTTTTTAGACGGTGATTCACCAAAAAAAGAACAGAACACCCCTAGCGCGGTATAGGGACAAACAACAAATTTTAATTTAACCTTGAAAATATTGCGTTTTGTAAAATGAACGCTATGGAGGGACCGCTATACAAAAAACCGCCGCAAACGCTATAGAAAAAAACGCTATAGAAGTAAACGCTATACGAGGGTTTACTGTATGTATATATATATAGGAGAACCGAAAAGTAATCAAATTTTTTTTTCGCTGGCGAAAAATATTTATTTAATAAAAAAATCTTTAATACTAATCAACAAAATAATTAACACTCCTTTTCCAGCGTAAAGGCAGTTGTTCGATTCCCTTTTTATAAAAGTCGTTTGATTTTTCATTGACAAAATGTTACAAGTGCGTTTTCACTTCTCCAACATTATAAAATAGACCTTCTTTATTATTAGTGATGGTCGAGGGATCGGAACAGGTACTTCTCCGGAAGAAAGCTTTCCACTTCTCATCTCCAGTTACGATTCGCTGCAAAAACAGATCGGCTTCATACCAAGACAAAAGAGACGCGCTGATGGTACACCCTTGATCGAGCACGTCTTCGTCAATTCATGAGGAACCCAAATTCCTTGCATGTACAATTGTCTTTGAGATTCCCATTTCCATTTTTAAACTTTTTAAATGACCAATAATAAAAGTTACGTGTTCCCAAACACGTCCATCGAAGATATTTTGATTACTTTTCGATGCCCCTAATATTTTGTTTATTTTTTACGATTTTTTTTTTGGTTTCTGTGAAATCTATTGAAAACGCTTACAAATTAAATTAAGTTTGATTTCTTTTTTAATTAAAAATTACGATTTATATACATTTTTGACGTGCTGATTCAAACAATTTACATTTGTAACAGTAATATATTGGTGTATGTAAATGTATTATAAAGCTATTCCGTGTACAGTTGATATATTATTAATTTTAAATGGATTTGTTCTCATTTTTAGTACAAATTTTTATGTACATTATTGTTTTTTTTTTGTATAAATTTAATTTACATTAAATTGATCAATGTTATTATGTATTTAAAATATTTTAATTACGTTACGTATAGATATATATATAAAAATATATATAGTAAAAAATGCAATTTTATTAAATAAAATATTATGATCGAACCACAAATATAATGAAATAATTAAATCCGCAATGGTTAGTAAAATGTTAATATATATCGTGTTGACAAAAATGTGTTATTTAGTATCAAATTTTCTATGTATTGTATATTTTATAATGTATGTATTAATTAATTATGTTTATACATGATCTCGGGTGAAACGTTGAATAATATGTTTAAAAAAAAATTAAGTTTAGAAAAAAAATGTAAACTATTGCTTCCTGTGATATTTGTGGTCTTAAATGAAACGAGAGGATATATAAATTAGGTTAATTAATTTTTATACGATATTTTTTTTGTAAATTTACATTTCTTATTGTTCAATAAAATTTTATTTAAAAAAAATATACAATAATATAAAATATATCAAGTCATACCTACAATTTTTAATTATTATTATAATATTATCACAAAACGCAGGGTGCAATTAATAAAATCGGTCAACTATTTCGTACACAAAACTCTGTCAATTTTTAATCGCCCCGCGCTATAAATTCCGTAATTCTATCTAAAATTATGCCAGAGTATTACTCTGCGTCTATCGGCAATTATCACATTTTTTCGAAGATATCCTTCATACAAACTAGCTTGAAATAATAATTTCAATAAATATTGACTAATTAAAACATGCAATGCCGCTCTCGATCGGCGATAGCAATATCTATTACGTTTATTCATAAAAATAATTAGTTAAAATCAAATCAATTTACGTGGAGTGTATTTCGATACGTTTCTAAACTCGCTCTTTGTATATTTAATTTTTACGGCCTGTAACGACTTATTGGGACTCTCCTCGTAGACTTTATGTTGCATTTTAACGATCGGATACAACCTGTCCAGGCTATAGCCGCTCATATCTTCATACCTGAAACAATCGGATTGATTTAATCGATATAAAATAAACGATAAAGACGCAATTAATATTTACTGTTGAGGCCATATGTCGTCTTTTAATGTGTGCCGAGAGAGGGCGATCGATGACGCCGCTATTTCCGACGGTAAATAACTTATATAATGAACGCTCTCCACTAAACATAACTCGCTGATCAGCTAAAACGTAACAAATCGATTAACAATCGTAAAATACGATCGTATTTTATGCGGGCGTTAAAATACCATCGCTATATTGACGCAGTCTTTCGATATATTCGCCTGAATGGCATATTCTTCGATGAACGTTTGTACTGTCGGAGTCGTCAGGTCAAACGATAGCACTCTCAATACCAATTGTTCCATTTTTAATATCTGCTTCACTGAGCACGTGTCCTTTGTGAGCGATGAGAATTCTCTAATGTCTACGTGCAATAAAATATATATAAAATTGCAATCGCGTTATCGTAAAACAACATTAAAATCGAATCGTCGTACCCGGAGGATGAATTTCTTCGTACTTGGCGGCAATCATCATAGCCGTAACACCGAGCAGTTGAAATTTTGTTCTTACCTGCAAACAATCGGCGATAAAATAAATATTTCCGTATATATCCGAATATATTGAGAGATCGTACCACAGACATCTTGCTGAGAAATCGATCGATGAGAGAAACGGCTAAATATAAGGTATCGGCGGCTAAATCGTATTCGTCGCTGATGGAAACTAGCCAATCGACGAGGATACATCTCATATTATCGTTTAATTCGGATTGCTTAGTCATGTATTGTGGATGCGGTCTATGTCTATGCTCGGCCTCGCGTAAATAATTGTATATATGCTGAAAATTGATTAAAAACATATTTAAATCATCATGAATAAAATTATTAAAATAACGCGTAATAATCACCATCCTGTAAATCGGTTCGGTGTAAAATATTTCATTTTTAATCTTGATTTCTTCGTTTTGATATTTCTTCTTCAACGAGCTGCAAATACCCAACGACATATCCGATGCCGATTCATCTTCGGAGCTATATTGCGGAGTCAGTGGCGATGAAACGGCAGAAATTTCACACGGTAAAAGCAAACACGCCTTTTGCAATAATTGTTCGTCTTCAATATGCTTGGTTTGTTCCGCATTGTGTTCGACTACTATTTCGCTAACTCGTTTCGGTACTAACGGATACTGAAACGAGTATTTAAAAATGGATGAACATATTATAGAATGTAGTAGTTGATTATAATAATAATAATAATAATAACATATGCATACCCTGTGAGGTATTTTGGTGTCGTGTCTTGTGTTCGTTACGTGACCCAAGACTTTTCTATTTTCTGCCGGCAGCGGCAACGACAGCTTATTCTGAACATTGTATATCGCTTTTCTATTTTCGATTATGTTATTCGTCGATTTAAAATTTTCTTTGTCCTCGTGAATTTGGAAAAACATTTTAATCCGCTTTCGTACAGCGTAATTCAATATATATTTCAACCTAAAATACGTTTTTTTGAATAAATTAACTTAATCTAATTAGAGTATTAATATATATTATATTTAGACATTATGTGGGTAGGATTTAAATATTATCGTGTTATTTTTTTTTTAAATAAATTCTTCGTTACGAAAGATCTACAGCAAAATTGAGTTGTCTACAGAAAATGTAAGTTGAATAAAATTAATAAATATCCAAACCCAGAGGAGTGATATCCGTTGATGCAAATCGTAGAATGAAGTAGAATGAAGCTTTGACCACAGACAATCATTTTTGCAACGCGGCCATAGACAATTTTAAGGCACCGCTCATATCTCAATATTTTTCATTTTAATTATCGATATTTTTATCATATACATATAATAACTTATATAAATAATAATCAAAATTTATTGTTAATATTAAAACCAAAATTACAATATTATTTTGTATACGGTGAAACCCCATTTTTATGTTTTTGAATAGACAGATAAAAAAATATGTAGTTGGAGGGAAAACATTAATTTATATTTAGATGGTAAGATAAGTTTTCGTGGATGTGATATCCATAACTTCAGATGTCATCATGTTAGTATCGAGTAAAGTTTGAGAAGGAATTTGTTCCCAGCCATCAAAAGCATTGTGCGCCCTAATATTTTCAGTGTTTTTGACCCAGTTCCACCGAAGCTCTCATCGCTAGTATCTCTTATTATATCCTCTTGTTCCTTAACGATTCCAGCTTTTCGAAAACAATGCCCTAACAATGTAATGCGTTGCATCTAAAATAGATACCTTCAAAATTTTGGGATCTTCTTGTCGTTCTAATTTTGATAATAATATTTGTACCATATTTTTGTAGCAGTAATGTTTAAAGGCATGGATTATTCCCAAGTCCAATGACTGCAGTTCACTAGTACAGTCTGAAGGGAAAAGGATAATCTTATATTCCTCAATATATCAAAGCATCTAAACTTTATTTTGATTTGCAGCATATTTTGTATTTAAAAACATCAGGGCATTTATTTGAATTTTATATATTTTAAACGTAAATTGCGGGAAATAAAAAAACGTAAAGACGGGTATTAAATGTACTAAAATAAAACGGGACTAAAAATTGAACGCAAATAGCGAGAAAACGTTAAATCCGGGCACCTACACCGGGCAGTAAACCCCCTATAACGTCGGGATAGGTTCCACGTAATAGGGGGGGACGTTATGGTTAAGGTTTTTCAATTCTATTTTGATTTTAAAGGGAAAACTGGGTAACTCAACATATCTCATTTTTTCACATTTTACGTGTTTACTCAGCGCAAATGACTAAGCTCGCGCCATGAGCGATATCCCTTCCTCGTATTTTGGCTGACGTAATCTTTACTCGCAACTCTTGCCGTGGATAGGTAAAACGTGGAGCATCGATTTCATTTCGATTATAATTCCGTCTCCAGTATGGATATAAAAGTAGAAAATATTTTCTTACTGTATGTGTGAATATCCCTGGAATGCTCTGAGCCTCGTGCCGATCGCCTCGTTCCGATGAATCACCAAATATTTTATTTAGTTTTCATGGATGCAAGCCGTGGATGTCAAGGATCCGGAGCTACATTGGCGTCATTGCGCTGAACGTTATAGGGGGGGTTCGACCTCTAAGACCATTTTAATTCCTTAAAAAAAAAAGAAGATAACCTAAACTTCATAATCTCAGATCTATTTTACCAAATTTAGTTAAAATCATCTTCAACTTAGATTTTAAAAAAATTAAAACAAAAACTTTAACTTTTTAACAACTCCAGCTTTGTTCTCCTGTATCCTCCTTTTTTTTCCGCTCTCTAATTAAAATGTAACACACTTAATAACTCTTGGCTTCTGTGTCTGGCCACACTTTCATCTGTTTTATTTCTATTTTATTTTTTTATAATATTTTATGGCTATTATTTCCCCATACTGTGCTTTATTATTATTTTGTTTTTACATAGTTTTTTTATATATCTATTTATATATTTAATTTTTTTTCGGGCCTATCTTTTCTTTGAAAGCCGTCAACCACTCGGAGTGCCGGCAAATTTAATAAATTGGCAATGCAAGGAGCATTGTGCCGAAGCTATAACTGTGCAGAGGGGATGAAAAATTATATTTTTTTTCAATATGTATAAATTCTGTGGAATCTCAGACCAAATTATGAGACGAAGAGAAAAAATGGGCAGTGCCCAATCGTCTCGCAAATTTTGACCATGATGTTGGGGGGTTCGACGTTATATGAAAAAACCGCCGCAAACGTTATAGGGGGGAACGTTATGTGAGAGGACGTTATAGGGGGGTTTACTGTATATGGATTTGGCAGAGAATAACGCATTTTAAAAAATAATTTAACATTATTAAATAATTTCATATGACATTTAAAAATGATGTTTGATTTAATGTACTGATTTCGTTTGCCCTTTGTATGCCGGTGAAGCGATAAAGGTGTTACTTTGCTCCGATTTGATTTAAAGCGCAGTGCTGCCAGTGTAAATAATTAAAGCGTGATGAATACGATTTAAAAAAATACATTATTTAATTAAGATTATTATTGTTTAAATATTTTATTCCGTGTTGCGTTTCTATTTTAAGGGCTATTTCGTTGTCGATAAATTAATTGTTTATTTTGCGAGATGGGGTTGTTTTGCAAAAATTATTTTTATTGTTTTTTTATGGCGTGTATGTGATTTATTGTGTTTATTAAAAATTGTAAATTGCAAATGAACGCGTCGTGTTGAGTATTTTGGTTTTGATTTAATTTGCAATATTGGTGGTGTGGCTGGCCGGTGCATGGCCGGCGAGGAGGGTGTGGGGACTCGGCGCTGGCACGTTGCTGGCAGCGCGCGCGTGCTCGGCGGCATGGGGGACAGCTGGGAGGCGCCGGCCCAGGAGCTGCCCTCCAAGTTCTCCACGCTCAACGTCAACGCGATGGAGTTCGTGCCCTGCTTCGGCCCGCCGCCCTCCAGCCCCGACGAGGCCGCGGCGCCCGACGCGCTCACCAACGGTAGCCACGTGGCCGGCTGTCATCCGGCCCTCGACTCGCCCTTCGCCCCCCCGCCTCGCAACGTGGACACCTCTGACCCCATTTTTTTTCATCAGACTTGTCACGAATCGTTCTCGACCACTTTCATATTGTATATGTTCTCACCCCCCCTTCGACCTATGCCAACACAACTTCCCCATTTCTACACTACAATATGGTATGATTGACGACGCTTTTCACTGATTTTATTACACAATCTGTCATCCCTAAACGATGATCCCGATCGGAAATAATATAATCGTTCAATGATAAACGTATCGTATGAGAAAATCAATATTTCCAACGTCCGCAGGATATATAATATATAAAATATATACTGTTCTTACACGCTAATATCACTGATATTAAAAATTTTGCTCAAAGTAAACAAAATTATCGTTAATATGAATAAATCATTCATTTTATATGTTTAATTGCCGGCACAATGGCTTTAATTTTTCAATCAATACTGACAGCATATTGAAAGGAATTCGAATATAAAAAATTGATGCGTTAATATTGTCTCCGTTATCTTTTTAATTTTTCAACATATTGTATATTAAAAATAATTGGTACTTAAAAGTCAAAGTGATTATTGCATGCAATTCCTTTGTCGTCTACTCATATTCAATATATAAATTTGCTCTTATTTTTAGGTTAAACTGTAAATACTAAGAATTTCAAATGAAAGAAAATGTGGAATTACTGTTAATCTACATTAATTTGTCAATATAATTTCTTTCGAAACACTTCTTGAACAAAATTTTTCGGTATAACGATTAGCTCCTGTCAGCCACTCTATCTATATATCCATGATGTTGGATATACGTCATCTTTTCGTGGTTTTTCATCCATGTCCAGTGAATATGGAAGATTTTTTCAACAAGAATCTTATATATACTTTATTTTTATTGGTTTTATTTGATACGAATCCGTCTGATATATTTTAAAAACCATATTTCCGCTCACATAAATATAATATGTAATATTAACCCTTTCCACTCTGGATATTTTTGGTCGAATCTACATTCTACTCTCGTTAATTGTATTTTACGGATATATAATTAAAGATTTTCATTGGTAAAATGAATAAGAAACGTTCTATAGGGTTTGATATGATATCATATTCAATAAAAGGCTTTTTTTTTATTAAATAAATAGAATAAAACGTGGTTCAACGAATTCCAAAACCGGTTAGCTTATTGTATTAATTTTTTTCAGGAGCCAGCGGAGAGTCGGAAATAGCGGAATGTTCAAAAGTAGAAGAGCCTCCTCCGCCGGCGCCCGCGGTTCAGACCCCGGGGGGTAGTGGGTCTCCGACTGCAGATAGTTGGGATGCCGAAGCCGACGAAACCTCGCTCACCCCCGATCAGGAAGGCGACGATGAAGCCGGAGAGGTAACACTATCGACCGTTACATATTTTTATATATAAATTCTGTAAAATTGATTAATATTGTGAATTATAGGAAGGTGATGAGGTCGAGGAAATGCGTAAAGTCGTTAAAAAGAAACCCCCACGAGTCGAAGACACTCGAAGCAAAAAGGAGCACATTAATGTCGTTTTTATCGGACACGTTGGTAAGCGAGTTTATAGTCGTTTACGCTATTCCTTTAAATGTTTAAACAATGTTAATTAATTATGCGAATTATCATAATAGATGCCGGAAAATCTACGATCGGAGGTCAAATTATGTCCCTGACCGGTATGGTCGATAAGAGGACGCTAGAAAAATATGAAAGGGAAGCAAGAGAAAAATCTCGCGAATCTTGGTATCTCTCATGGGCTTTAGATACTAATCAAGAAGGTATAAATCTTTTTTTTTATATATAAAATAACCTGGATAACGTAATCCTGGCCTCAGGGTTAAGTTGGACACGTCTCAGGTGAAGATCGCATAGTGTCCTACAGGTGGCAAAGATCCGCCTCGGGTTAGAAGGCCACTTAAATGAATAAAATAAATCTTTTTTTTTTATTAGGGGAACCGAAAAGTAATCAAAATATT
The DNA here is from genome assembly GCA_022495035.1 of Philopotamus ludificatus. Taxonomy (NCBI): domain Eukaryota; kingdom Metazoa; phylum Arthropoda; class Insecta; order Trichoptera; family Philopotamidae; genus Philopotamus; species Philopotamus ludificatus. The sequence continues at coordinate 6,934 of JAGXCT010033653.1, read as the reverse complement.
TTTTTACTGACGAAAAACATTTATTTATAAAAACTTAAATACTAATCAACAAAATAATTAACAGGCAGATGTTCGATTCCATTTTTAAAAAAGTTCTTCGATTTTTCATTGAAACACTTTTCCAAGTGTGTTTTCACTTCTCCAATATTATTAAATTTAATGTATAACGATCTGAAAAAGTGATAATCCGAGGGCGCGAGATCCGGTGAATAGGGGGATGAGTTAAAAGTTCACGGGATTATTGTATAGTACCCACTTCTCATCTCCAGTTACAATTCGCCGCAAAAACGAATCGGCTTCATACCAAGACAAAAGAGACACACAGATCGAATTTCTTCCAAAAGATTAAATTTACCACCATAGCTTTAACGTAATAACAAAGCTTACGTGTTCGCGGGAGCGATTCTCGACGAAGCTCATCGAATAGATTTTGATTACTTTTCGGTCCCACTGATATATGAAAATCGTATTGTAATATATTTTATTTAATTTATTTATTGCAGAGCGCGACAAAGGAAAGACAGTTGAAGTAGGAAGAGCCTATTTTGAGACTGATAAAAAACATTTTACTATTTTGGACGCGCCGGGACATAAGAGTTTCGTGCCGAACATGATCGGCGGCGCGGCGCAGGCCGATCTAGCCGTGCTCGTTATATCCGCGCGTAAAGGCGAATTCGAAACTGGATTCGATCGAGGCGGTCAGACCAGGGAGCACGCCATGCTGGCCAAGACCGCCGGCGTGAAACATCTCGTGGTGCTAGTCAACAAGATGGACGACGCCACCGTCAACTGGGATGAGACGAGGTGCGATAACGCTTTAGATTTTATAACGCCCCAATAAACTGAGACTGATTATTTTTAATTGTTGCAGATACAACGAGTGCAAAGATAAGATTTTACCGTATTTAAAGAAATTAGGATTTAATCCCACTAAGGACTTATCATTCCTACCGTGTTCGGGACAAACGGGACAGGGCATCAGGGAACAGGTGGAGGAGAATATCTGTCCGTGGTACAGGGGGCCCGCGTTCATCGAATTCATCGACAATCTGCCGTCGCTCGATCGCAAGATGGACGGTCCGTTCATCATGCCCGTCGTCGATAAATACAAGGACATGGGCACCGTGCTCATGGGAAAAGTCGAAGCCGGCAGCGCTCGCAAGGGACAACTCCTGCTGCTAATGCCTAATAGAGTGAGTCGTCAAGTCCGCAAATATTCATTCGCATATCCGAATAACATTATTAATATATACATTTTTTTATAGACGCAAGTCACCGTGGATCAGCTGTGGTCCGACGATGAGGAAGTTACGTCGATCGGCCCCGGAGAAAATGTTAAAATTAAGTTAAAAGGCATCGAAGAGGAAGACGTTTCGCCCGGATTTGTTTTATGTGATGCGGCAACCCCTATTAGAACCGGAAAAGTACGTCGAATATAATTCCGTCTTCCGTTTACATATCAAACGTATCGATTACTCATCGTAAATTATTTATTTCAGGTGTTTGATGCACAATTAGTCATATTAGAACATAAATCTATAATTTGCGCCGGTTACTCCGCTGTAATGCACATACATTGTGCGGCCGAAGAAGTTACAGTCAAAGTCAGTACCCGATCGTTGTTACTTCGTTGCGTGAATATTTGTTTTTTTAACGTTTTTTTTTAAATGCAGGCCTTAATATGCCTCGTGGATAAGAAGACTGGTGAAAAATCTAAAACGAGACCTCGCTTCGTTAAGCAAGATCAAGTCGCTATAATGAGGATAGAATGTTCCGGTGTTATTTGTTTGGAACAATTCAAGGTGTTCCCTCAAATGGGCAGATTTACGCTACGGGATGAAAGTGAGTGCCGAACAAATTTAATCGTCGATTCAATCTACCGTGTTTAATCGTCTCGTTTTTTTTTCCAGATAAAACTATCGCTATTGGAAAAGTCCTCAAAGTAATTGAATAGAGTCGTAAGCTTAGACTAGGTAGCTAGGCTAGGTCTTCTTAATACATTTCTACATCTGACGACATAAACATACATAACGTATGTATGCGTTTATAAACATACATAAATATATATATACCGTGCTATATGGAATATTGAAGAATGGCGAAGTATACTGTCTTTACTTCCTCGTATTGATTTCGATTATGAGTGCTGCCCAACACCGTCGCTATATTTGTAATAAAAATATTAAAAAAAAAAAACTAAATATGTCTCGACATAATCATCTGTCCGATTAGCGTATATATATTTTTTTTTTATTTGATTTGCATCGAGTTGAACGAAGATATATAACCATTTTTGGTGCTGCCATAGATGATACGTATGAATTCGTCGGCGTATAATTAAAATATTTAAACGTTCGATGTGGCGAGTTTCGCTTTCTATATATTGGGATTTTAATTTTACGTCTGTTAAATTCATTTTTAAATATATATATATCTCATATGCATATGACTGATAGGTTTTTGATTACGTTGGCGGTATACGTCCGTAGATATTTTTTTTTTTAAATGTAAATCTCATAAAAATTCCTCATTGAAACTCGCTCTTTTGTCATATTGTCAAAATGTGCGCGGTTTATTTTTACAGGCGGATCGTTTACGATACGATCGAATCCATACATGTTTATAATCGTCGTCGTCGTCGTCGTTATTGCTGAATTTTACTGTATTTTTTTTTAAAGTCATCGTTTGGCACATCACATTATTTATTTAATTGTTTAATGAATGAAATCGACGATATTATGCTTAATATTTTTTTTTTTCGTGACGGACAAAAGCGTGAATCTAATGAATGATTTATTATATATATATAAAAAATATATATACATTTATATATATATATGAATGGAATTAGATGTAATGTTTTATACATTGAATAATGTCGCTTATTTTATTTCAAAAAAAAAAAAATAATCATAATATGTATGTTTTATATTACGTTATCGTAGAGTTTAGATATTTTTTTTTTGTGAAATGCATTTACACGCGAAAACAATATCCAGATTGAAATAAAACGAGTTTCGGCTTACAAAAATGGTGTTTATCCCCGGATCATTGCAATCACGCATTTGTAGGACGTCCGAAATTGTTGCGATAATTTTTCAATCAACACTACAAATGTTATCGTCACGACGTTTCCGCTTCAAAATCGATCAAATCGTACGCGGCAGCATTTTTTATGGATATTTTAACTCGTATTATCACGTCTATATGTATATTTATATATTAGGGGGACCGAAGAGTAATCAAAAAAATTTTTGGTAGTCGTTCGATTCCTTTTTTAAAAGAATCCGTTGATTTTTCATTTAAAAACTTCACTTCTCTAATATTATTCAATTTAATGTAAACGATCTGAAAATGTGGTAATCTGACGGCGTGAGATTCAGTGAATAGGGTGGATGAGTTAATAGTTCCAATCCAAGATCCCTTATTTTATCCCGTGTTATTTTTGTAGCGTTATCGTGTCGAAGTATCCTTTTTTTATTATTGATTTATCGTTTTTATGAGCTCTTGTTTCATTCGCCCGAGTTATTCACTGTAACGGGCTGACCAGGTTCGAGCAATTCTTAGTATATAGTTCCAGAAAAATCCAACCGCACACAAACAAGGACCTTCTTTATTATTCGTGATGGTTGAGTCGGAACAGGTACTTCTCCGGAAGAATACCATTGTTTTTTTTCGTAAAGGATTATTCTATAGCACCCACTTCTCATCTCCAGCTACAATTCGCCACAAAAATGGTTCAGCTTCATACCAAGACAAGAGAGACGCTTAGATGGTACTCCGTTGATCGAGCATTGTCTCCGTCAATTCACAAGGAACCCATATTCCTTGTCTGTACAATTTTTCTATGCGACGAAGATGGTCCTGAACTGTCGACCATGGACAACCAATCTTCAATGATAATATATCGATTGTTTGACGAGGATCCGAATCCACCATCGTCTAATTTTTGGGGTCGTCCTTTTCGTGCGACATCTTTGATATTCCTATTTCCATTTTTAAGCATTTTAAATCACCGATGACACTTCTTTAGTTTCAGAATATCCCCATAAGTATCGGTAGTTTTTTTCACTGCTTCGTTTGCCTTCATTCCTTGATCGAACAAAAATAGCATACAATGACGTAATGCTTCTATTGTTATCCTTGACATCTTTCCCCCTTGGTAAAATAAAATTACAACCATAGCTTTAACGTAATAACAAAAGTTACGTTTTTGCGGGAGCGTGTCTCGTCGCAAACTAACTGAATGAGCTCGTCGAAGATATTTTGATTAGTTTTCGGTCCCCCTGATATATAGCGATTATTGTTTGAATCTGAACTGTAAATACTTTTTCTACGAAATATAAGCAAATGTTTAGCCACGTTATATATTTGTGTAATTTGGCGTGCAATATTCAAATATTTTATCTCGTAATGTTAACGTATCACCGATAGTATAATAAAATAGTCCATAGTAATATTATATAATCGCAGCAGAATTATGCTTTCACTTCAGATAGTACGTGTATTTAATTATTATTATTTTTTTGTAAGCCGAAATGTAAGTAAGCCACATTTACGATAGGAATATATGATCCCTTTACCTTATGATTTTGTTTGTTGATATTCCGCATTTTTAAGCTTAGATCTATATAGATTTTCGTTATTTTGTAATGCATTTTAGAAATAATTGTGCCTTATCAAATAAACAATGGTTATTTATATTAATATACTTTCAGCAACGTAAAGAATATCTTAATTTTAAGGTGTCGTGTCTGAAGCCGATTTCGTCTCCGTTTTTTTTTTACTGTTTTTCGGATAGCATTTATTTTATGGATCGTTTCGGAATGCGTAATCATATTTGTACAATTTTATGTGTGGCTGACTTTACCGGCTGCGAAAGATCATCATCATCATCGAGGTGTATAATTTGCAATTACTATTAAATGTTGGTATATATATATTATCTAATCGTCTGTGTCGCATGGCCCCAACCCGTGTTTTAATCGCGCGTAGAGCACTGCAAGTTTATCTCTCGTTCAAATGATTTTTATATATATTTGCAATGTCGAGTCGACTCGCGCACGTTTAATATATTTTTCGTACGTGCGTCGCAAGTTATATAATGTACATATTATCGATTTGAGTTACATTTTTACATCTATGCATATAATGTGAGAGCGTAGTCTTCTATTTTGCAAAAAAAAAAAATATTGATGTGTATATAAATCGGTTTATATTAAATATTATTTTATGACTTTTTTTTTTATTAGCATTTGGGCCAATATTCTTCCGGGGGTTATTTTAATTGAAATATTATTTTAATGTATCTCATTGAAAAAATCTTATATTTAACAAATTAAAATGAATGAAAATAACGTTGCGGCTTTTATGTAATTCCCCGTGCTCTGCCGAACCAATCCTTGATCATTCTATACCCGTCCTGGATGTTCGAAGATGTCCCGTGTTTCCACCGACTGTTTTCCGATAGATACTTTCTGTCGAACTCCTCGTTTTTAAGCGCTCGCTCTTTTGCTTTCGTTAAATCACGGTCCTCAAAGAAGAAAAGTTGAGCAGGGATTAATGTTATGTATAGGAGAATATCAGTGCGGATTCTGCACCGGAATTTAACGTTGACACTGTATGACACAGTTTGCAAGCCTAAGTTATACGAGGCGAAGAGTCTCGATATTCCTCAAAATCTGAGATATCTGAAGAATTTGAACTCTCGAAGGTATAATAAGAGACTCCGGCGTGGAAATATCTGGCACCATTCTTAACAAATACAGTTTCTTGCCGATGCGGGCAATATGGACATTGTGGCCAGATCTCGGGCGACTCTCAAGGATGAATGCCATCGAATAATAAGAGCGGCAATGCGACTAAGGATCAACGAGTTGTTAAGACTATACATGCCCATATGCCAAGGAAAAATCCTTGAACCCCTAAGAGTACAGCTTGGAGGTCATCCAAAAATTCACATACAGTAAAACCCCCTATAACGTTTGCGGCAGTTTTTTCCTATAACGTACATATTTTTAAACGCTAAATAGAATTTTCATAAAAATATTTTATAATTTTATAAAATTAACTAAATAAAATGTCGAGTTGATCCTCCCCTGCCCCAAGTTGCGGGAAGATTACGTCAGCCAAAATACGAAACGATATCGCTCATCACGCGAGTCAAGTATTTGCGCTGGTAAACAAGTAAAAATGTAAAAAAAAAGAAAATTTAAAATGTTTGATGCACTATTCTCCTTCAAATCAAAAAATAAAATTACCCCCCTATAACGTGGAACCTATCCGGACGCGCTACGGGGGTTTACTGTATCTCTCCAATTTGCGGGATAGTCAGCCACCGAAAAGCCTTCCTGTCTTCTGCCTAGCATAAATAAATTGTATATATGGATGTAAAACAATAACAGCTTGTTTTGACACATTGGGATCATCTAGCACACTCGCCCAGAAATCATTTAATGGTAGATCTTTATATTTATATATAATATATTTTAAGAATAGTAATTGATTTATTAAAATTTATATCATATTTTTAATTGTTTCCCTGTGTGCGCCGCACAATCTCGCCATATGGACGGTGCGCCCCTGCACGTGCACTAAAGCCCACTGGTTTAGTTGTCACAGATAATGAATTCCTAACCCAGAAATCGTCCCTACTAGCTTTCGGATAATAATGTGTTTGTGTTCTATGAATACTTGGCCTAATTTTGATTGCCATATCTAATTATCCGCCACGACGCCTCGTAACCAACGGCTCTGGCAGATGGGGTCTATTTTGTATGAAAATAAACCCCAAACATTTCATGTCAAGATATTGATAAATTTTTCGACATTGACATTTCTTGACAAAATGGATTTATCTGAGAATAAAAATGGTTATTCCTACAGGTTTTACACTTCAAATTGGACGTTTTACAAATCAAATTGGACGTTTTGC
>JAGXCT010033652.1:30471-45380 GCA_022495035.1 Philopotamus ludificatus | reverse complement strand
TAAGAAAAGTTAAATAAAGTATAAGAAAAATCGTTTTGAATTTCATTGAAAAAAACGACATTACTTATGGGTACCGCTAATAATTTTGTAAGTTATTTATGACTCAACCTAAAAATTATAGTTTTATGATTGGTAGTATTAAGTGTGTTGGGCGCTTTCTTTTAAAAATATATAAAAACGTAATTGAAATATTATTGAATAACGAATAATATTAATTGGCTATGGGTGTTAATTCATTATTTGCATGTGTAAAATTACCTAATGATTTCCTCATTTCCGATTAATCATATCTATATTTTTCAGATATGGACTGGAAGTATTTTTGGGCGTGGACCGACTTCCAAAGCTATGTGGACTGTATGCTAGTATTTTCCGTAATTGGAGCGGCAGTAACATATTTACTGATACAATATAAAATATTTGTCGAAACGATCGGTTTTCTTGCCGTCTTCACCGAAGCCATGATCGGTGCGCCGCAAATTTCTAAAAATTATCAAAATAAAAGCACGGAGGGAATGAGGTTAGCAAACGTATATGAATCTTTACAATTGTGTTAATATTTAAATTACGTGTGAGCCATATGTGACCTTATTTCAGTCAATACGCACAATTTTGTATCGTAAAATATTTATATTAGCTATCGTTGATAATGATTGTTTGTTTTGTTTCAGTCTTATGATGGTTGTAATGTGGCTTTGCGGCGATATTTTTAAAACTGCATATTTTATTATAAGGGAGGCTCCGTTTCAATTTTGGATATGTAGTACCCTTCAAGTGACTTTGGATATAGTTATTTTATTACAGGTTATTTTTTTGTATTATTTATTTATTTAGGTATAGTAATAATCAGGGACAGCTCGTGACTTTAAAAACAGGTGTGGCTTGATGAGGCAATTGGAAATCGTTTTTATTAATATTTATCTATTTGACCTCTTGTCGAAGAAACGTTGACGGTGTTATTTATTTTTTAAATCGATTTGAAAATATGGACCAGCGGGGCATATACAGGTCTGCCCCAAACGGAGCTTTATGACAAGAAATGAAAAGATGTATGACAGCGTCTTTAGGGAAAAGTTATGGTGTCCTATTAACGAGCTCGGGCTCCCAAAAAAAATATTTACCTAACAAGGATGTGCGTTTCGACTTGATGAGCAGGATAAGAACGATTGGGGGTTGTCGCAGCCGTTCGCAATTCCAGGGGATTCTATAACCCCAATATTATTTAATTTAGTCTTGGAGACTGCGATGAGAGCCACACATCAAGCCAGGCACTCCAATCCTTGGAGGAATACGGTACTAGCATACTTTGACAATGTTGACATTGTCGGTCTCAGTAAGAAGGAGTTTATCGAGTCGCTCGGTGTTTTCATAGCAAGGGCTTCCTACCTTGGTTTGGAGGTAAATTGGTCCAAGACCAAATATATTATGGTTTTGTGATCGGGCAGAGAGGGGGGGGACCTGGGTGGATGTGGGATCTGGGTCTGGGCACCACAATCACCGTGGGCAATTCTGAAAGTACAGAAACCTCTGTCTGTATACAAAAGCGAATCGGTGCTACTATGCCCTATCTAAATTACTGGGGAATAGGTTGCTCTCGAGGTGAAATAAACTGAGAATTTATCAAACTATCATTCGCTCAGTGGTAACTTGTACGTCATCGTCTCGATAAGTTCGAGAGAAAGTCTTGAGACAGGTCTTGTTGCATTGTTCCTTAAACCCGCCCGTTAGGAGGCTGAGAGGGATAGGCTCGTTGGGAGGCTGAGAGGCTGAGAGAGATAGAAAGACAGGGTTGAGTCAGACGCATCTCTGTAGGGGCTAAAACAGGTCGGCTCTTGCCCCAACACGGCCAGCAAACTCGTTGAAGGCTGCAAATGCGGATTGATCAGCAACAAAGTCGGAGTGGCCAATCGGACCATTAGCCTTACTGACCGCTCTGAACATCTTTTCCCTGTCTAAGTCAAACTACGGTCACTCCCACAGGAATTGTTCAGAGGTTTGCTCGGGGCACTCGCAATAGTTGCAGGAAGCATCCTCTCGGCAGTCCAAGATTCTTTAACCGCTCATTGAAGGCTCCATGAGCAGTGACAAACTGAGATACAAAGGTTTGGGCGGACCCAATTAATTTCCAGGCGATGTGCGACGTTTGGAAAGAATAGGTATCCAGTATTTTCCGTGTTTCCGAATCCCATTTTAATTGCCACTGGTCATGGCTAGCTTGTGTTTCCAAGTCTAAAGGAAGCACACTGGCCAAAATAGGTAGTATCCCTGTAGAGGAAGTATGGTAGGCTTTTGTAAGCATAAGTATAAATCTTTGGCCAGGATTGTGGCTCTGTGCCCAAAAGCTCGAAGAGTACGTTGCCATGTTCTGTTAAGTGTCTACTGTTGAAGCGGTTGCTCTCCGTCCCTGTCAAGGTATGCTGGTCCAGTGAATCATAGGACGGTTCTATAAAGTAAAGCCAGGAGTGGCCTCCAGCGGAAATTCTCCCAGGGACACATTTCTTGCATTGAAAATTGATTCCTTAAATGTAAATTTATTTAAAAGACAGGAACTGCACTGTGGACCCCATAAATGTATATACTCGGTTAGTGTTAGAAACGTCCCGTGATGTTACGGTGGGACGTGGTACACCATGACTGCTGATGTTGTTTTCGCCGATTCCCCAGTCGGCGTGTACAAGTTATCTGATGTCAGCTGTGGACACACATATTCAATTTGACGTCTCCTTACGATTAAGGTCATCCGTCTTGGCTTAAGGACGACATGCAAGAGAGTAAATATGCCGATCGTGTCGTTTTCAATACGGTCAAAGTGATGGCGTGGATCTGCCCGTTATATGGTGACAAGAGCCAATGATGTCTGATGAGTAAAGCGTGTCTCACCAACTTCACAATAGGCGACTTATGGCGAAGAAGAACTTCATAGGTGTAAGTTCACCGTGCAAATTGCTGCCTTAGCGGGTGCAGAAGGACAGCTGGTCGCCTTTATCGGAGAGAGCGTGTTAATTCCCGACGAGCGTAACTAGCTCGATCGGTGTCTTCGTTTTTACACTCGGGTTTCAGCAGTAAACTGGGACTCTGATAAAAAATATTTTAGCAAGGGTATTTAACCCGTGGATCAGCTAACCCCGCTCGATCTCAAGCCTTAGGGGTGGTGCTTCGTTATAATTAGAAATCATTTTGGAAATGTCTCGTCCATAAATCTCATCAATTGTAGTTTGAATTGCGGGCCCCAGGCGTTGCTTTGGTTTTACAACCCGTTCATCACAACAGAATTCTTCGGAATTATGCTTTATTGCCCTTCTTTCTTCCACGAAGGCATCAACGAAGTCGTTGTCGACTCCCGATATTCTTTGTTCTCGTGTGGTCTATTGATCTATTGAAATGACCCACACCATAAAACTAAGAAGTGAAGACATGCTTCAATATTTGCTTCCCATCTGGCTTTATGATAAAGGACCTCCCATCTGTAAAGGTATGGAAAACAGGGAAGAAGGATTCGTGACTCAACTTAAACAATAATAGCATTAGACAGCTTCTCAATTAATAAAGACACGTGATCTGTGCGACTCCTGGTACGCTCTAGTTGGCGACCTCTGGCAGTGACGGAACTAGTGGTGGTCCAGAGTATCGGCAGACGGGTACCCTTCTCGATGATACTTGAGGAGGGGCCAGCTGGGGGCTCGATGCTAGCATGCGAGGCTGCGGTCTCGAGTCGGGGACGCTGAGGCGGAGTCTGCGAACAACCTCGGCGGATGTTGGTTGGCTGGTCTCTTACGATGATAATAAACAAGTTTGGTGTCGATTATGGTTGCCATAGAAAGAACGAGAGGAGAGTCTCCAGAGTCGTTATGGCAGAGTAACGCGGGAGCGTGTTCACGCTACAACTGCGCGGGGAAAGTGAGGCCCGTGATGCATTTCCGCGACGCCACCGTATGGTGTTGGCAAGACGCAACATTGTGTTTAAATTATTGGTGGAATAACCACCACAGTGTAATGCCCTTCAGGTGGGAGGGACTCGTTTAATGGTCAGGGGCCATTTAATAAAAAAAACGAAACTTAATATATTATTTTAAAACTATTCTGAAATAATAAATAGCTGTTTTGTGGGTATTTTGATTGTGTTTGAAATTGATTTAATTTATTTCCAGGTCTGGTTGTATCGGCATAATACGGCGGCGGCGCGCCGAGCTCGCCGCGGGGACTAGCAGTGGACTGAGACAGACTTATAGCAGATAACGTTACGTAGACCTCACGACCATTTTTCGCAAAGTTTATTATATAATTCGTTATCTTTTAATTTCGTCCCGCTAATTATAAAACGTCTATTCTGACTGGCTGTCTCAATAAACTCTTTCTTGATTATAAATATATATACGTATATATACATATACTTCAAATCACAATATTGCATAACGACTCAGTGTGTCTTACATGTTTTTTGTATTGCGTGAATTACCGAAACAAAAAAATGAATAATATTTAACAGCTTTTGTTTGCGCGTTGTCATTATTAATTTTTCGTAGTAGTCATAGTTACCAATGTACATTTTAATTTCAATGTATATCGTTAATAACATAATTAGTGTGGATAAGGTTGGATGTGCTGTCGTAATTCCATTATAGAGTTAATAAATATATATATAACAGGTTCTAAAACGGGTTATTGTAAAATGATTAACGATATATATATATGTAAACGGATCATTTTATTTATAATAATAGTATCTGTGAAAAGTGCTATTTAGTGTTTTAGTATCCTGAGCACATTAATATATTGATATATGCGATTGAAATTATTGTGTTGGACGTAAATTCGAAATTTGATATATAATACATTGAGTTGATTATTTTTTTATTGTAATCGCGACTAATTTATACATTTTATTTTACTAGTCAATTATATATATTTTTTTATAATGTGACATTTGTATTTACATAAACTACAATGTGTAGGATATGAATATTTTTCCCTGATTACAGAATTAACGTATTATATAGTTAAGCTAGATATAATTCTTTACTTATCGGTAATATTATATGAGTGTGACTGTATATATATATATTAGGTGGACCGAAAAGTAATCAAAATCAACTTTTCCGAGTTACATTATTAAGTTTTTTACGTCTTGATGTTTAACGATCTGAAAAGGTGGTAATCCGACTAATGATCCAGTGAATAAGGAGGATAAGGTAAAGTTCCAATCCAATCTCCAGTGTTATTTTTGCAGAGTGAGACCAAACTCACCCCATTCGGGGCCTCACTCGGACCAGGGGGAAGGAGGACCCTGTAAGGTCGGGAGCGACCCCCTACCGCAGTAGGCTTTGGTTTATCAAAACGGAGCAAGGAATTGATTTCCTCTCCGCTCATGCCCAGTGCCACGAGGCTTGCGAATTGAGTGGAATCATGCGGGTTCACCACGTCCGCCTACTCTAAAGCCAGGAAGTACCCGCGTACCCCGCCGTAACTATGCGGTCAACAGCTAACGTCGCCAGGGAGTTCGTCTGGGAGTCAAGGAAGCGCCCAAGGCGCACCATCAGCCGATGAGGACTCTCGCCAAGGACACCCTGTTAGCTTCAGAGGACAGAAAACCGTAGTGACCTGCCCGGCACGTCGTCTCGCAGGGGCTTCGCCACAAAAACAGATTGGCCTCATACCAAGACAAAAAAACGTGCAGTTGATACACCGTCTCCGTCAATTCATGAGATCAATTTTTCTATGCAAGAATGCCAATCTTCAATGATAATTCCTCAATTGTATGACGAGGATCTGAATCCACTGTCGCCTTCAGGATATCATCATCTAATTTTTGGGATCGTCCTTTTTGGACGACATCTTTGAGATTCCTATTTCTATTTTTATACTCTTTAAACCACCGATGATACTTGTTTAGTTTCAGAATATTCCCCCAAGTATCGGTATTTTTTTTCACAGCTTCGTTTGCCTTCGTTCCTTGATCCAACAAAAATAGCATACAATGACTTTTTTTTTCAAAATCAAAAGCATTTATTAAAATATTATTACAAAACATAATCTTCCTCGTTATCTAAGACTGCTTGCCATCTTTCAGGCAATTTTTCCACCCCCTTTATGTAAAAATTTGAGAGTTTGGAGTTCAAATATGTACAGTCAACCCTTTTATAACGTTGAGATAGGGACCACACTAGAAAAAAACGCTATAGAAAGTTGGGCACCCATACAAAATTGGGGGTTAGGTTCTTTTAATTGTATTTTGCGATTTGAAGCAAATCAAACATTTGACTCATTTTTATATTTTCAATAACCTTGGACGTGTTTAGTTGGATAACAATAACTCGTGCCTATAGGCGCGAGGGGGTATTGACCTAGCATATTTCTTCGAGTTTTTTCATTCGCAACAGATGTGCCAGGGAAGTTCAAAGGAAGAGTTTTAATATAAGTATTATTAATAATATATTTACGAAAATTTCAATTTGACCTTGAAAATATTGCGTTTTGTAAATGAACGCTATAGAAGGGATCGCTATACAAAAAACCGCCTCAAACGCTATAGGAGGGTTGACTATTTATATGATTTTCGACTTCCTTTAGATCTTTAAATTTTTTGTCCTGTAAGGAATATTCCATCGACCTAAAAAGATAGAAATCCGAGGAACTGATTCTACCACATCCTTCAGCAGATCATCGTCGAATTTTGAGGGTCATCCTGATTTGGGGCATCCATTCGCTGTTGGTTGGATGCTTGATCATAATAAAGTAGCATACAATGCCGTATATGTTCTTCAGTAGCTTCGGGCTTGTTCATTTTATTCTTAAAAATAAAATATATGAAAAAAAAGAAAGCCGAGGAACAGTACTATTAAAAGTAAAACTTACAAAGATCTTTACTCCATCGTGTTCAGGACAGACTGATCTCAAATAAGACGCAATGGGTTTCTTTCCGGCCCACCTAATATATTACGCATAGATATTGTAACTATGTGTCTATTAATTAATGACGTCGTAAATAATTCAAGCATTCCAGCTCAACACAGTATTATACGTTTAATTTTATTATATTAATATCGATCGACGATTCACTCTATATAAAAATAAACGGAGCTTCCAAGTGTATTGATTTGATATTTTATCCGTATATACGATTAATGAATAGCACTGTGTCAATTTAAAATTAAAATTTTTATAATTGGGAGCCATTTCAGTGCCATTTTGTTTGTATTTTAAACGAAAAAAATATATTTATTATATAATACAGTCTATATACCTGTCAAAATATATTTATAAAAATTTTTGATGTACATATTTTAATATTTCTATTGAAATTTATTACATATGTGTTTAAGTGTGTGTTAACATAAGGGTTTTTATCCATTTTTCAATCCTCTATTAAAATAATTGACAATACATCTTTTCGCTTACGAAAGTGTCATCCAATTGTGTAAAAAAATAATAATATTTTGAGTAATGAAATTTATATAACAATATATTTCGTAATATCTACAAGAGTTTGAATAAAATGTTTTTGCTTGTTCGATTTACGGTTTTGTTTTATTTTTTTTTATATATAAAAAAGGGCAGCTAGGGTCGAGATTTGGAGGATCAGGGTATATAAATAATTCACTAACTCGGATGCGCGGATTGAAACAATGTACTCGTCACATTTAATACTTTTACGAAACCCTGATGTCTATTTTAACGCTGGATGTAAACTAAACGATATAATATTTGCCGTAATATTCAGATTATTGTGTACTCGATGTAATAATAAATGCATATCTTATTAACCCTTTGGATGCCACTGCGTTTTTTTATGAACTTATCAGAATTGACGTGATTCTGACATAAAAATAATATAGTAAATTAACTAGCCAGGGATATATACATTTTTGGGTACAAATAGGGCTCTCCGAGTTTAAACGCCGGATGTGTTGATCTTGAGATCCCGGTTGAGACGATTAAATCGGCTCGTGGCAACCAAAGGGTTAAATTCTTGTCATATCAAATGTATTTTTTTTTTAATATTTATGACGATATTCATGACATTATTTTGCAACGTACGTTGCAATTTATACTAAATTTATGGTGTTGAGACGTTTGTGTATTGTAAATAATTAATTTGATTCATTTACGTAGGTGGTGTTGCAAAAGACTCGTCTTTCAACCCTTTTATGAAGATTTTCCCCTTTATTATAACATCTCGGAGCAAACATTATCATCTTAAGCCCTCGATTTACGACTCCAGTTTAAAAAAAAGGCATTAAACCACGGCTTAAAATATATTCAATGAGACCAACTCTTAAAAAAGACACGAATCTCTTAAATTAGGACCGAAATTCTCGAGTCTTTTACAACACTACATACATACTATTCGATCGTAGAAGGTTTGTCATAATCCATAGATAAATATATAGCTCAGTCATATATCCGTAAACGGTATCAAAATCTAATTTCATAATGCATTATAAACCAAATTGTATTAGTACAAAATAATTTATATATTTTATGTATTTTCAATGTAACGTATTTATGTAAATTTATATAACCAACTTATTATTCAAGATTTATACGAAATAATTGCGTGTATGCAATTTTTATTAAAACGATTGATATTTTATAATTTTAATACATGCAATAAATACTGATACATATTTAACAAAGACGTTGTTTTATTTTATCATCCATTTCCTTATAATTGAATAATACTAAAGATTTCAATTTTTGATGAGTATCAAAGTCAATCCCATACGTTTCATCTCGAGTTGCCTTAAGAGAGGAAACAATATGTGATATACGACTCCCAAACGTCGTATGCTTACAATACACGTTCCGGTATTCCACAGGGGTCAAATTTAGGACCTCTATTATTTGTCTTATTTATAAATGATATTCCATCCAGTCTTTCAATTTAAATTATCACTTTTTGCAGACGATTTAAAAGTATTTCGATCTGTTATTTCAGATATGTTAAATCTTTTTGCATTAAGTATTGGAAAATGTCAAACAATGACATTTTCTAAATCAAAGAAGCCCATCATCTTTAATTACAGACTTGAGAACGTAACTCTTCCTAAGCAATCGTCTGTTAAAGATCTGGGTATTTTGTTTGATTCTAAATTAAAATTTAATTTACATGTATCGGACGTGTGTATGAGATCATCAAGAATGTTGAGCCCCGTCATGAGAATTCCTCATACATCGTATACCATAGTCATACGAGTGCTATACGATGCATTGGTTCGGAGCTTGCTTGAATCAGGTCCATTATATGGGCCCCTTATGATGCCTCGAATTCCCTCAGATTAGAGAAAATACCGAAGAAATTTCTATGATATCTTTACATGAGGGAGTTTGAATTCTACCCAAGTTTATACCCCAGCCCATGGATACAGGGCTGCCTGGGGTATGAAGAAACCCTCAAGTAAAGATAGGTCGATCTACTTGGCAAAGCACATCTCAAGCTGTTGGTTGGTGCAGTACATAAACCCTTTGTACTGTGAGGTTTGCCTTTATGGGCGCCATCAGGCTCGATCGATGTGTGCTTTTTCTTCTGCCAAATGTGAGGACAGGTGCTTGGAAACTCTCCAGTAACCAGAGCTATTACTCTGATATCATCATCATTTGCCAGTCACGAGACACTCACTGCTGAGTGTATGGGTCTTGCCAGACTCTCGGATGACAGTCGAGGTATAATTATACATTTTTTTGATAAGGCGTGGATCACGAGTGCATTTGGCAGATTTTTGTCCACTCTCCCACCAACCTTCCACGTTGCTATCCACGAGACTAGTTTAGTTAGCCGTGCTCGTTTCACCAACATGTAACTTTTTATTAATTACAGATAAATATTTACCAGAATTTAAATAAGTTTACATTTAGTATTCTTATGCAAAGCAATGTGTCCCCCCAGGCGGATGCCAGCTTCAGTGGATTACTGAAGCCAGGAGCCGCCCACTTGCGATCGAGGAGAAGAGAAATGGTGGGCCCGGTCCTAATTGACGAGGCGCAGGTAGGTAAAGATAAAACACAAGCATAGATTTAGATATGTAGCAGGACCTGAAGGGTCCTAACAGCGGCTAAGTAGACCAAATGGCTGCACAAGAGCGGCAAACCCAGTAACAATCATGGTAGTGTGTAAGACTTAAGTAGGGTAATAAGGAGTAGAATGATTAATTCAAATATACATATAAGAGCAGAATGATATACGGTGGCTAGATGACAAGAATATAAAAATTAAGTTAATAAAATACACTGAATACGAAAGCCACCTAGTCGGAGCCGAGGTAAAAAAAAAGAAGGGTTTGATCCTAATTTACCGAGCCTGAGTAGATGCCCCCATAGTAACAAAGGTTGCCGAACCCTCATCGTAGGTGTTCAATGGCGATCAATTTTCAATTGAAAGCATTCAAAATAAATTAACAAAGCTTTCAAAATAATATATATATATTTTCAACAAATCATATAAAACATTTATAATCTAGCGCACAATGGTAGCAAAATACAAATACATCCCTATTTACATATAAATCCAATATCAAAGTATTTACAATATCATAATAGTAATTGTTACAAAATTTTTGGTGTCAATATAAACGCTCAATATCACTTTGACGATTGTCCGTCGTCGTCAGTCGGTAGATTGGTGATGGTCAAATTCGTCAACGGCTGTATGATCGACACGTTGTAGAATATCTTTGTGCTTTTGATGTACGACGCCGAATTATCAAACACAACCGTATCTAAAACACATTGATTATTAATAATCTAATATCTATATATTTAAATAAAATGTAATTGTTCGTACATGTGGCGGGGCCGTCTACGGCTATGACCCCCGATTCCAAGGTGGTGCCGCTTATTTTCTTAGGATTCAACGTGACTATCTCTCCGTCTCCTTTATCCATGCAATTGATTCCGAATTTAATATCGTTGTCTTCCAAGCTAAATTCCCATCTGAAATAATAACGTATATTAAATAAATTGTTTAACGACGATTATAAAATCAATCTTACTTCAGGAACGATCCAGGTTCGGCGCATTTCAGATCGACCGTGTACTTTTCTCCGTTTTTTACAACGACGTTAACGAAATTGGCTTTTTGTTCATCGCTCATGTGTCTCGTATACAAATCCTTCGGCACTTTTCCACCGGGTTTGACCTGTGAATTATTTAGAATCATAAAATAAGATAACAAGTGTTATGACTTGTAGGCAACATGTATATATTACGATCATGAAAGTTAACCGCGACTGAGCCAAGTTAGTAGTAGTCGGATAGGTGTCGAAGAAAACTATATTCATGGAATTCTTTATAAAACTGGCCATATGTAAGAGGAAGACACCCATTACCTCCGCATGTTTTGTAAAATAATATTAATGTGGGTAGTTTGGCGCGTTGGAATTAATTAATCTAATGCCATCTATCTATTAATTTCAATCCGACTGAAATAATATTAAAAATTAACCAGTGTCATGGTTTGACACTGGTGAATATTAGTGTGAGAGACTCATTCCCATTACATCTTTAGAGTCTTTAGAACGTTTATATGGATGAATGGCGCTTTGGAATCTTTCTGTTATGCCATTCATCCATCGTAGTCAAATAAAATAATAATATTAGGGGTACCAAAAAGTAATCCATTTGCTGAAGGCCATAATGGAAGCCGATCCTCTTCTAAGTATTGAAGAATTATCCCAAAAACTGCATGCTCCATAGTCAGACAAGCAGTGCAATATTACTTGAAAAAAATCGGCAAACATATGTGTTTGGTTTGGTGTTTGGATTCCTCGTGAGCTTTCCGAAATGAACAGGGAGGTGCAAGCGAGTAAGTGCGACTCTTTGTTATCGAAACATAAAGTTCAAAAATATTTGGACAGAATTGTAACCAGCGATGAAAAATGAATAGTTTACGATTACGTTACTCGAAAAAAACAACTGCTTTCGAAGAAGGATGTACCTGTCCCCACCCCTAGACCTGGTCTTACCCTTCGCAAGGTGCTTTTGTGTGTCTGATGGGATATTCGAGGTAATACGGAGCTCTATTGTCAAAAGCTCGAAAGATTCAATGAAAAATTGATAACGAAACGTCCAAGTTTGGTCAATAGAAAGGGAGTAATTCTGTAAACGCCCTCACAGTGCAAAGATGACCCGAAAAAAAATTATGGATATAAAGTCTTGAAGCATCCTCCATATTCGCCAGACCTTGGTCCATCTGATTTCTATCTATTTAAATCGATGGAACACTCGCTAAGGGACAAAATATTTAAATATATGCAAGATATCGAGAATCACTTAAATATCTATTTTGACTCAAAACCTGAAAGTTTTTATAAAAGAGGAATTGAAAAGTTGCCTGAAAGATGGCAAACAGTCATAGTAACGATGGAGATTATATATTATAACATTTAAAAGAATTGTAAAAATATATTTAACAATTTTTTTTAATGTTAAAAAATGGATTAATTTTGGGTATAATTATATATAATTGTATCAGTGAATGCGTATGATTACCATTGATGGACACTTTGGATCTCCGTTTTCTTCGAGAGTTCCTCCAAAGTGTTTCGGCAATTGATCGGGCATGATGTTTTCCAACAACGCAGGCTGCCACTTCTTCGGCTCGGCCTTATGAATCTGGATTTTGCTCAGCGTATATTCATTGATGAATTTTTTCACGATTGAAAATGCAAACGCAAATATTTTCGGCGCTAAAAAAATTTAAAACGTATAATTCATAAAAACATTTTATTTAAAATTAAATTTATATAGATGATTTACCGTTTACGATGTAGCACATCTTTAGAATTTCCGGATAATTTGCTTCGTACATTTGCAGCAACGAAATAATCAATTCTCCGGCTGAAAATAAAAATAATATACATAAACGGAATTGATTCTTTGCACGATTGAGCAATATTAAATCGTCTTCCATTAAGTATTGGAAAATGTCAAACAATGACATTTTCTAGATCTTTAATTACAGACCTGGGAACACTTCCTAACCAATATCCGTTAAAGATCTGGGCATTTTGTTTGATTCCAAGTTAAAATTTAGTTTACATGTATCGGACGTGTGTATGAGATCATCAAGAATGTTCGGCTTCGTCTTGAGAAATTCTCATCACATACATAGCACATTTGTTATACGAGTGCTATATGATACATTGATTAGGAGTTTGCTCGAATAAGGTTCCATTATATGGCCCCCTTATGACGCCTCGAATTCCCTCAGATTAGAGAAAATACGGAAAAAATTTCTAAGATATCTTTACATAAGGGAGTTTGGATTCTACCCAAGTTTATACCCCAGCGCATGGGTACAGGACTGCCTAGGGTATGTAATCCTCGAGAAAAGGAGGTCGGTATACTCGGCAAAGCACTTCTTCAAGCATTAGATTGAGATGCCTCTATAGATGCCACCTCACTACCATCGAGCTCGTTCGAGTGTGCTTTCTTCTGCCAAATGTGAGGAAAGGTGCTCTCAGTAACTCTCCGGTAACCAAAGCTAATACTCTGCTCAACTACTTGACCGACCATGTAGATATATTTGATGTTAAATATCGCCATTTTGTTGATCTCTTATATGAGATTTTATAATATTATATAAATATAAATAAATAATTTAATTAATATTTTATTTAACGTCAAATGATTTGCAGTACCTGGCCTCCACGTGTATTGTCTCATTGAGAAGCCTTCCATATCCATGATTGCCACAACTTGTTTAGCATTCGGACCATATTTTGCACTTTGCTCCTCGCCAGATTTTAAATATTCCTCGAGAGATTTAATCACCATTCTAATTAAGTCACCTTTCGACACCGAGTGAAGCAATCCCCACACGTCCAAGTTGGCAAATGGCACAATTATAACTGCAACGATCACACAATTAAATTATTTACCGCAATATTAATACTATAACGATTGCTATTTAATTTACTCGGTGAGCCTTCCTTATCGAAACCGGTCGTTCCGCTCGGAAAGTAATTTTTAATCACTTCTGGAGGATCCCACGACGGCAATTGAGTATCGATCGCCCATTTTTCTCTCCAGTGACACGACTAAAAATAATCATAGAATAATAATCTAGTTTATCAATCATGCTGTACAACATTAAATAATTATACGTACGTCGCGGAGCATTTTTTCTGCCGCTTCCGCATCCCACGATCTCGCTGAAACATATTAATTGTTACATCTTTTTCCATTATTTATTTTGTGTATGATGTACAATGTAAAGCCACTCACCTCTAAGCCATCTGAGCAAAAAATAATCATTATGTTCTGGTTTTGAACAGACGTCTGATACACTCCTCCTGAACTGTAAATAATAACAAAAAATTAGATTAATTACGGCCTTCGAAATGGAAATAGAATTAATGCATGTTAATATATTTAAACAACCTAAATGATATATTGAGATAAAAATAATTATTTACATATTCTATAATGAGTACATTTTTAATTTCTGTTACTGTTATTCTAGTGGCGGATTTACCCTTATGGGGGCCTTGAGCCTCCAAAATTTAGGGGGCTTCAAAGGCTATTTTAAATCAACAAAAAACATATATTTGCATAATAATAATTATTAATTTAGACAACTAGGATATATTTAACCCTAACGGTCATATTTCAAACCTGTTCCGCAGACCATGGTGTACATTTACAATAATGCCCCTGATAACGCTAAAGTTTGGACCGCGTTATTAGAACAACGCGTTATCGGGATCATAAAGACAATACCTAATTTAGAGTTACGGGTATTTCGCAAAAAAATACAAATCTGCCAAAACTAAGAACAACGTAAAAAGAAATTATGAATCTTAGCGTTCGCCGGGAACAACGCCGCGATTTTTTTTTTAAATTCGCTTTATCGGAAGACGCGTTATTGGGGGGATTATTGTATATAATAAATATGATTTTTATTACATTCAGGC
>JAGXCT010033652.1:0-29614 GCA_022495035.1 Philopotamus ludificatus | reverse complement strand
TATTTATTCATAGATAAATTCGTAGTAGCGTTCCCGTACCTGTACGGCGTGGCGTTGGTGGTTAGACCGATTTCTCGCGCCTGTACGGCGTGGCGTCCAAACGGTTAAGCACATTTATCTCTATTTAAGTGTTATATTAATTACAATGGACATTATATATATTGTATAGTAAAAATATTTAGAGGGGGGCCTCAAAAGAGAATAGCGCCTGGGGCCTCTTTAGTGCTATACACGCTAGTGTTCCAGAATATAAACATATCCTCAATTGTCAAATGACAACTGACAAATGAATGTAAAGTAAATTTAAACAAATAATATTTCTTTTGATTTGTAATTGAATAAGTTCATACTTTTCAATCATCAATTGTTAAAATACATATGTACTTTTTTGATTATTTGAGATGATAAATGTTATGTATCGATTAATCTTGATAATTCAATGATTATACTTATTGACAAAGAAAAATAAACAATCTCGTCATAATACCAATTGTTGAACGATAATCTGCGTGATTAAATAATATTTTTTTGATAATATAGTTATCGAATACGTAATACTGTAAACAGCAGTATTTATTCAGACTATTCGAATAACAGAACGTCGAATTGTTTGTCTTTTTAAATAATAATGCATTTATCCGGGTGCATATTCCTTTGTTGAGTAAAACGATGACTTTGTACTGATGTATTTTTTATGGAATTATCATCAGGACTGTGGTGGCGTTAAAAAAATGCGATTACGACTACGACTCCGATTTCAAATTGAATATTTTATCTACGTTTCCTATACAATATTTGACTTTATCATCCATAGTGTAATAAAATATATATTAACAGATAATCGAGATGGTATTTATAGACACATATAAATACTTAGGTTAGTGATAATGCCGAAAAAGTGGTGTGTAAAAAGGGAGTCAGTCATGTTTAACCGATCCATCACGACGGCTCGAAACCGATGGGAAATATTTGTATGAAATGAATGCCGCGATTGAGGCCCGTTCCCGGATCGGTTTCTACCTTGGCACAGCACGATATTTTTTCTCGCTCGGACTTGCATATGCCCGATGTTTTTTCTCGCTCAAATCCGGCACGGAACGTTTTTATTTTTTTTCCGCAATAGCGGACAATAAAGGTCACTGATTATTTATATTATATTTATTCTTTAGACTTTTTTAGAAACATACAAAAAGTTTGGGAGATATAGAATTTATATTAACTCTTTATTGAGAGTCCGCTCATTTTTGCAAAAAAAACGGCAAAAATTATAGGTTTTGATTATTTTGTAACCATGAATTTTGCCACGATTTTAACTCCATTATCAAATCTGAGATTTCTAAGGATCGAAATTATTTAAAATGAGAGATATGCCAAATTTTCAGAAAAATGTACGTGCAGCTGCAACCGTGTACGTATTTAGACTTCGTCCTATGGAAAAACCACTACAAAACAAATTAAAAAATTTAGCGATTTAAGAGTAGACCGCATACTAATGTAGAACAGTTGCGGTAGACCCCATACTAAAGCGACACGAGCGGTGGCAACTGGCCTAGTTTACAAAATAAAATTAAAAACCCCTCTTCCCAAATTGTATATGAGTGCCTTGGCTTCTATAACGTAGTCCCGATTTCGTCTTTATAGGATTAATCGTCAATATTCATTTTGTCGTCATATGGTATATTGTATAGTTTGGCCAGCGCCAGGGGCGCGCCGTCCATTTGACCAGATTGTGCGGCACACACAGGCGCCGGAAGATTAATTCATTAAACTTTCTTAAAATCAATTTAAAATGAGAAATATGCCAAATTTTTAGACAAATGTACGTGCAGCTGCAACCGTGTACGTATATAGACTTCGTCCTATGGAAAAGCCACTACAGAACAAATGAATAAATATCGCGATTTAAGGGTAAACCGTATACTAATGTAGAACAGTTACGGTAGACCTCATACTAAAGCGACACGCGCGGTGGCAACTGGCCTAGTCTACAAAATAAAATTAAAAACCCCTCTTCCCAAATTTGATATGATTGCCTTGGCTTCTACAGTTTTTTCACGTCAAATACACCCTTTTGCAAATGAAATGCATCCTTTTACAAATGAAATGCACCCTTTTACAAATCAAATACAACTTTTTACAAATCAAATGCACCTTTTTGCAAATCAAATGCACCTTTTTAAAAATTAAATTAAACAATTAAATACGTTTTCCCACTAATTACGTTTTTTTTTCAGTTCCTTCAAAAACGTAAAAAACATGTTCCAAAATATTTAGTACCCCGATTTGCAAAAGGATGCATTTGATTTGCAAACGGGTGTATTTCACGTGAAAAAACTGTATGGCGTTGTCCAGATTTCTTCCTTATAGGAGAGCTGTCTGTACATGACGCCGTCCGTATGAATGTGGCGCACACAGGCGCCGGAAGTTAATTCATTAAACATTCTTAAAATTCGATTAAAATTTGCTGATTTTTTTTCAAAAATGTTTTTTATATTATCTTAGGAAGGTACAGGGGCCACAGGTTCTGCACACAGGTTACTGTCGCACTCCTCGATGTCGCACGCCACCAACATTACTGTCGCACTCGTCGATGTTGGTAAAACGTCGTATTTTCATGTATTTTTTTTTTCTACGGGAATAAGACGAATGTAGGCCGAGTCATTAAAAACCGGTTGTTTTTGAAGAATAAAACTTTCTAAATTTTCTATTTTTTTACTCAAGTGAAAAATATCCATACTTTTTACGACCGACAATAAAGTAAGCATTTAATATAGCTACTAGCTATCTAGATACGTCAATAATCGTGATTTTATTGCATTTAAATAAAAAGAATACGTGCTATCGCTACTGGCAACATTATGGCAGTTGATTTCGAATTGAAAAGGCGCTCATTTAATTTATTCAGCGGCCCGTTCAGTAATTTGTTTAATTAAAAGTTCGATTCAATACAAATCCATGAGAAAGTCGTGTACACCAATTTAAACAAAATGATTGACCAGGAATTCTTACACGTTATCGAGCGGCCGGTTGCATAACCACTTTCTTCGCTAAATGATCGGCCGATTATGCATTTCCGTATTTTATTAATAATTATATTTACAACAATGAGTCATGCACGTTGGTGTTTGCTTTCGACTCTTTTTTCGCAAACGTATAATTAACGGCGGCTATTCTCCAAATACATTTTTGATTCGTACGAATTCCACTCCACTTGCATTATTCATCGGCGATACCTTTCACCGGCTCTATGTATCGTTCCGGCCGGGAAATTCCCCCACACTCTGTTGCTATGGCAAGGAAACAAACAACGTTATCACAATGTCAGTGGCAAAGTTCAGCACGATGAGCGCCGCGTCAGAATTGTACAACGATGGCCCAAGGATCGTCATGGTGTCCGAGGGATCCGACAGCGATCTATCGTCGGCATCGTCTGATTCTTCAGACGACGAGCAGAGCCAAGATGTCGCAAAGAACGTCGATTACCCTCCAGAGTATTGGCACATACAAAAATTGATCAAATACATGAAGGCCGGTAACCAAACGGCGACGATGGTATCGCTGTCTTGCCTCAAAGATTACGACTTGACGACGGAAATCAATCAAATGGCCATCCAAGACGTCGGAGGATTGGACATCTTGGTGAATCTGCTCGAGACGCGCGATATGAAATGCAAAATTGGCGCCCTCGCCGTTCTGAAAGAGATCACAATGAATCCAGACATCCGGAAAAAAGTCACAGATCTTGGAACAGTGCCGCTGCTCGTCATGATACTGTCGGATACCAATAAAGAATTGCAAATATTATCCGCAGAGACGATTGCGAATCTGGGGAAAATACGCAAAGCCAGAAAGTTCGTCAGGAAGCACAACGGAATGCCGAAACTCGTCGATCTGCTCGACATAAAAGCACAGTATGTATTCAATGGTTTCATCATCTATTGTAGAGCCCTGGCCTCATCCAACATCCAAATGTTGTCGCGTGTCGGTATTGGATGTTGCGGCGATGGCGGTTGGACACAATCATGGTTTCGTTGATTATACGCAAATATGAGAAGTAAGGCCGCTATTCAGACCAATTCGGTGACGTGTGTGCTACAGGAAGTGCGTTGAAACGTCGCTCGGTTCCCGAGCTTATAGCTGACGACCTGACCCGTATTCGAAGAGCCAAGATAACCTCGAGGACGACCGTCACAGTCCCGACATCAGGGAGACGGACGTGTCCATTAGCTGACAAAGACCCGCCTCAGGGCTAATAGGCCACTTTTTTCTTGACTTGACTGTTCCAACCCCGGAAGCCCTCTCACCCTTCGCAAGATCCTTTTGTGTTTCTGGTGGAATATTCATAGAATTCGAAGAGCCAAGATAACCTCGAGAACGATCGTCACAGTTCTGACATCAGGAAGACGGACGTGTCCATTAGCTGACAAAGACCCGCCTCAGGGCTAATAGGCCACTTTTTACTTGACTTGACTGTTCCAACCCCGGAAGCCCTCTCACCCTTCGCAAGATCCTTTTGTGTTTCTGGTGGAATATTCATAGAATTCGAAGAGCCAAGATAACCTCGAGGACGACCGTCACAGTCCCGACATCAGAAAGACGGAAGTGTCCTCTAGGTGACAAAGACTCGCCCCAGGGTTAGAAGGCCACTTAATTAAATACATAATAATAATGAGGGTCATGTAGATCTTGACTTTATTCTTCCTTGAAAGGAATCTCGAACTCTCGTCCAAAGTAGCACCAGTTTATCAGTTTTAAAAAAAAATCTTGCTTAGAATGTTAAAATAATATAGCGTCTAAATTAAAATTCGTTTGATTATTAAATCATTTTAAATGTTTAACAGTGCGTTAAACGCTTAATGGTGACGTTCGCTTACTTTTCGACTAACTGTACGTTTCCCCACCTACTGAATTAATTTGAAAAACTCTTTCTAGTAATAAGCATGCAACATGTGTAGATGCTTTACTTTTCGAGTAAAAACAGTTTCTTTGTTTAAGATTTCGCTTGAAACCCGGCTTGCAGGATTATCCTCGACATGGTTCTTACCAAAAAAGTAGATTTTTTGGGAGACAAATTTCTGAAACCATTTTAATCCTCCCACCTTGCAAGTCATTACAATCTATCTATATTAGTTCTTATAGTTCTTTTATTTATATTCCAGTTGTTTGACGACACTCCGCGAAGAATTGACGGACGAGGAGTGCGTGTTTTTAGACACGGCGAGAGCTGGTGCTAAAGCGCTCTGGTCAATGTCCGCCTCATGCAGAAACAGAGAAACAATGAGGAAACAAGGCATCGTGCCATTGTTGGCAAAACTGCTCAAGACCGTGCACATTGACATCGCCATACCGACAATAGGCACTCTGCAAGAGTGCGCGACGGAACCGTCCTTCCAGCTCGCCATACAGACCGAAGGAATGATCACGGACATCGTGCAACACCTCTCAGGCGACAATGACGAGTTGAAAGTAAGTTAAATCAGCGTATCGCATACGATTACATCACGTTGATGCGTTGTTTTAAGATGTATTGCAGTTTAGCCATCTATAAATGCGCTGAAGACGGGGGTACGAGGGAGGCAGTTAGAGCCGCAGGTGGATTGGAGCCGCTGGTGAAGGGCGCAGCCGTCGCCGGACAGACGGACAATGCAGAAACAGATTCCAAACTTCTCGGAGCGTTGACTGGAGCTTTATGGAAATGCTCGATCGGAGGAGCCGACGATCCAGATCTGGAAACCCTAGGCGCTGTCGACATCCTAGTGGCCCTTCTGCGTTATCGCTGCGATCACGTACTGACAAACGTGACTGGAGCCCTTGCCGAATGTGCCAAATCGCCTGGCAATAGAGAGAATTTGCGATTGGCACACGGAATTCCATTTCTAGGTAACGTCACCAACGCTTCTTTGTCAATATCTAGATACGATTCAATCGCTCATTACCCGATCATAATCTCGTTAATCTCTGATGCAATTATCATCACTCTGTTGTCAGTGTAACCTTCGCTCGCTTCCAGTTCAATTAGATATCACTTTGTTTTCAGTGCAACTTTTAAACAGCAGTCACAAACCGTTGTTGGAAAATGTCCCGCTGGTGCTGATGGAATGCGCCAAAGACCGGTACAGCATGAAACAAATCGAGGAATTGGATGGCGTTCGAATGATCTGGTCGCTCTTGAAGAACGACTCGCCCAATGTCCAAGCGAACGCCTGTCTTGCACTGTGCCCGTGCGTACAAAATTCAAAGGTACGAAGGTTTGATAAAAAAAATGCGAAATTTCACAGGCTGTAGGTAGAAAGGTTTCACGAGTTTTGCGTGCTCGGAGATTTTTTTACACTCGATGAAACAAAGATTTTACAAGCGAGTCTTCTGTGATTAATATATGTGGTACAAACGTTTACGCTGTGAAACAGTCGAAGAAGGACAGTTGGACATTACTCAGAAGTTACTAAATAAAGTCAACAATGATCCAGAACTGCTCAAATGGGTCATAAATGGAAGCATCCCGAAGAACCAGAACCAAAAAGATCTTATGTTCACTGTTTCCTTCTATTTCAAGGCTATTGCACCACGTTAATGCACATGCTTAGTTTCTGGCTACGTATTTGAGGCACGAGTTTACTCGCTAGTCTCACCAAGAGACAAATCTCTCTTTAGGCCAGTCAGTCAACGTCGTATACCATCGAGACAAGAACTAGAAACAACCACAGGGCTGAGGAATTACTTCTACCCGAACTAATTTCCTCTATAGAGTTCTGGTTATATCTGTGCTGAATAATATTGAGAGGGAAAACATGTGTACATCCCAGCATTTGCCTTAAAATGACTAGAGAGCCACGTCGATCTAGCCAAGAATATACGAATAACAAAAATTGTGAACCAGAAATAAAAGGCAAATAGGATGAGTAAAAATACAATGTAATAAGTCCAATAAGACAAATGTGAGTGAATGGGAGATGGATTATTCTAGCCTCCGTATTCCCTGGACATGGCCACTTGCGACATTTTCCCATTCTTAAAGATGAAAAAACATAACGTCGACGTTTTATAACATCGAGAAGTTAAAAACAGAATAGCTGAAGGACCTGTAGAAGTAAATGGCGTTCGAAAGGTGATTCCAAGATTAGAAAAAAGCGCGTATCTAAATTAATATTGATGTATATATTAAAACAAAAATTCCGCATAATCTTTTATCAACCATCGGATACATAAGATACGGATAAAAAATGTTTCTTTAATTGTTTATATTGGTTCAGGATTCCGGTATTCAAGTTCGGAGTTTTGTAGGCGGCTTAGAGCTGATCGTATCTCTGCTGACATCTCCTGATAACATTGTGCTGGCGGCCGTGTGCGCTGCGATTGCTACCATAGCCAAAGATAGGGAAAATCTAGCAATCATATCAGATCATGGGGTCGTTGCCAAATTGGCCGGATTAGGTAAACGCTGATTATACATTGTTTTGATCGACTGTCATTAAAATCAAATTGTTGCAGTTAACACGATAGACGATGAGCTGCGTCGGACATTGGCCGAGGCGATAGCGTACTGCTGCGAATGGACTAGCAACAGAGAAGAATTTGGGAAATTAGGGGCCATAGAGCCGCTCGTTGGGTATCTGACCTCAAGAGACATACGAGTTCATCGCTCCACTGCTCTTGCCCTCTACCACTTGTCGTTCTTCTCGATCAACTGTGTCACAATGCATCAGGTGACCATCGATTTTATGCAAATAATATTATCCAACCTTGACCACTCCTATTATCAAAGGTTAAGACAACAATGGCATTATATTAATAATATTTTTAATTAAACAAATATTGATGACGGCTGGTGCATAGCACGAAAGTGACAACAGTGCATTGCGCCAAGGTTTTCACAGATTTTTGCGCAATTTGTTCTCAATTCCACGCACATGTCTTTCTTATAAATTAATTAGGTCATAAGTAATGCCGTTTTCTAGATAGTATTTGTTAAATTGCCAAGAATAGCTTGGTTCAGATAAATTCTGGCTATCAAGCACGGGGGAACCATTTTTTTCTTTAACACCGTTGGGTTTTTTTTTGCCATGAATCGGAATCCATGGAAGTGTGAGGAGTACAAGCCGTTATCCGTGCCGATTCAGTGACTGGTATGCTACCGAAGAATCTTAAAGACGTCCTTCGACATCTTCAGGAGCGGAAGCTTCTGTACACCGCCAAAACATGTAAAATTGTGCACTTTAGACACACCACTCATGTACCAAAGTATCGCCTTCTGCAGACGATCAGGGAGGGAAAAGTAGAAGGTAAACGATAGTTGGGAAGAAAGAAGCTGTCATGGCTCCGCAATATTCGCAAATTAATTGAATTGAGAGCTCCGGAATTGTTCCAGCATACCAAAAATAGACATTTAGAGAAAAACAAGGACATGTAGATAGCATCCGAAAACGGACATGCCAGTTTTTTTGTCACAGACCGCACTTTGATACCTCAGCTCCCGGGCTCAGGGGTAGCGATCGTATTCGAAGAAACTAGATAACCTGGATGATAACCACCACAGCCCTGGTCACAGAGTTGAGTCAGATGCGACTACTGTAGCTTGGGCAGTGGATGAAAGAAGCCCAAAACCAGCAGAGATCGCGGAGTGGTCTCTAAGGTAGCAAAGACCAGCACCGGGTTAGGACGTATATTAGGAGTACCCATAAGTAATGTCCTTTTTTCGATGCGCCATCTTTAAGATAGTCTCCTTCAGTCTGTTAGGCAGTAAGGATCTGTTATAATTTTCTCTTATTTAGCGGTTACCTGCTCTTGGCCTTTAGACACAAAAAATGGTTCTTTATCCCTCTGACGACAATGGTAGAAACGTGTCCGTCGTAACAACATCTGCAGAGCTGTATACTTTTTCAATATCATTTAAAAAAGAAAGCGACAGAGGCTACGAAGGATATTTGCGAGATTTACGATGACATATTGGATGTCAGGAAATGCCAAGGATGGTTCAAAAAAATTTAATCTGGTGATTTGTGTTTGGAAAACGAGCCTCGAAGTGGACGACCCATCCAGGCGGATGAAGCAGCCGTGAATTCTGCAATCGAAGAAGACCCGATGCTGACCATTGAAAAATTATCGGAAAAGGTCCGTACATCCTGGTCCAGTACTCAGAGGATCCTAAAGAAGTTGGGAGAGATTAAAATATAAGATGTTTGGGTCCTACACGCATTCACGCGCGACCTCATGTTGCGAAATTGACGTGTGGAAAAATTCAGGATCTAGGATGGGTCACTCTATTGCATCCTCCATACTCGCCGGATCTCGCACCATCTGATTTATACTTATTTCGTTCTATTGAACATTTAAGTGATCAAAATTTCAATTCCTTAGAAGAGATGAATACAGCCCTTTCAGACTATTTTCAGTCAAAACCCGCAGAGTTTTACAAGAAGGGCATGGATGATTTGAAAGAAAGCTGGCAAAAGGTTATAGATAATATGGGGAATTATTTTGTATACGAAACGTTAAATAAGGTATAAGAAAAATGGTTTTGAATTTCATTTAAAAAAACGACATTACTTATGGGTACCCCTAATATAATCCTGAAAATGCCAGGCGCCGTGGGGGAAGCTTCTTCCAGGTTCAGCAGGTTCCATCACGTCTTTGATGGAAAACAATACAATTCAAATTACTTCAAAAAACGTCGTTACTTATGGATTTTTCTGATATATGGAAATTATTCAATTTCAGGCTGGCGTTGTTAAGTTTCTTCTCGAAACTGTCGGATCCACTGATGAAGAATTGCAAGAGGCGTCGGCTGGATGTCTCTGCAACATACGCAGATTAGCACTGGATACCGACAAAGCCAAATTGGCACTGTAACTAATCTTGGTGTAACGATCACAATCGGGTTGGAACGACAGTTAGTTACAGATTCACGAAACACGTCAATAACAAGAACGGTGAAAACTCTCTTAGAAAGTTGCTCAATGATAATTTTCGTTATATAAATTAATTTTATACCAAATTCGTATCTCAGTTTAGCCTTTTTCGTCAGATGCATTCGAATCGCGTTAAGGTCACGGTTTGCATTGCATAAGATGTTAATCGTTAATTAAAATTTAATCGTTCAATGAACAACCTTCGAATGCATTTTTTTATTTCAAGATTGGCTTCAAAGGTTTTATAATAACGCTTAAATGTCTTGATTCATGATATTAGCAGATTAAAATCATCCGTGGCGCGTCACGAAGCGTCAAAGTGCATCAATTTGCAGTTAATTTAAATCATGGGGGGACCAAGAAGTAATCGCGCATTTTTTTAATTGACGTTTGAGGCTATTTTATGTTTAGACTACGACAGAATTATATTCTATTATGAAGGATAAGATGTTCAACCTTAAAATCGTGACGTAACAACCTACAATTTAAGGTCAAGTGTGACAGTATAAAGAGCGAAATACAATAACGTATAGAAATTCGGATCCTTGATTATCCATTCATTATAATTTTAATTGTTTTTAAAATAATAAACAGAGCTCACGAAAAGTAAAACAACACTATTTTTTAAAAAATAATGAGTAGTTTACGGGGCCCCAAACGATCGAGGGCCTGATGCTCTAGCACAGTGGTTGTTAACCTGGGTATGATCGAACCACAGGGGTTCGGTGGAGGTCAAAACACAAACCCGACTTATTGTACGATATTATGAAAAATGATACGACGTTTGATATAAGGGTTCGGTGAACGCGCATATGAAACTGGTGGGGTTCAGTACCTCCAACAAGGTTAAGAACCACTGCTCTAGCATCAAATAGCATCCCTATAAATCCGCCACCAAAATAAACTGGAAATTTCTACCACGCCTTCATCTGGTTGAATGAAAAGCAAATCTTGGAAGAATAAGCTTTCGTTTTTTTTTTCAAAAAAAATATATGATTTTTCAGTATAATTGCCATATTTTTGTTATTGTATTGGTACATTTTCCCCTGACGTATCTTGACATTGGTGATTATAGTTGTTAGCCGTCGGATTGACGATTTTTCCCGATGATCAAGGGCGTGTCGTCCATATGGTCAGATTGTGCGGCACACATAGGCACCGGATAATATGGGGCCCCAAGAGGGAATTTTTTTAAATATGAATTACATTTCTTAAAATCGACATTAAATAATTCATGAATTGAGGAGATAGAGACTCGCTGAAGGCAGAGACGGATTTACCCTTAGACGCATAAGGCGCACGTTTGGGGCCTCAAAGGGGTTTAGCTCTCAAAATGACTTTGTATTCATAACATGTTATTCAGCTGGCTGCCCTAACGATCATATTTCGAACCATAATCACTGACTGTTCCGTATCCATGGATTCAGGGGCGTAGCCACCTTAAGGCAAAACGATGCAAGGCATCGACGCCCTCGACAGCCCTACGGCTCCCCTGAATTTTTCTAAAAATAATAAATATTTGGATCAAGATCGCTAATATCGATCATTGAAAGGCAAATAAAAAAAGAAGAAGCAATTAGAATGCACATTATAGGGTGTAGGAGTAATGAAAATATTTTGAGGGGGGGCCTCAAAATTAAATTACGTCTGGGGCCGGCCTCTCAAGTACAAAATCAAAAACTAGCTGAAGGAGTTAAACGCCACAGTTTTATTTTATATCAATTAATATTAATGAATACATAAAGATTTTTTGTGAAAAACAAAAGTTATGCATATATCTTAATTAGACCTTGAGGAATTTCTGCACAAAAAATAGTCGGCGAGTAGACGTAAAAACAGGATGGAAAGATTAAAAAGGTCAAAATTAGAGATTCGTTTTATTCCCGAAGACAAAAAAAAACGTATGATGATTTGTCAACATTTTTTTGAGAAAAATAAAACTCCTGTTATCTAAAACCTATGATCATTTACCATTATTATTTTTTCTAAGATAATAAAAAGAAACGACTACTCCAAAAGTACGTTGAATAAAGAATGAAAAAAAGTAAATTAACCTATCTACTATCTTTATATTTGATTATGGCTTTTTTTACATGGCAGTCTTTGGAACGTATCAACCGTGCAAAAAGAGATAATCGAGTATAATTCCTAATAATGGTGTAAATATTTAAATATTGTAAAACAATAGATTACTTTTTTGTCCTTTGTGTCTGATGGCCCGCCTCAGTGGCGTCGCCTTATTTCATCTTAAGGTGCGTTTCCTAACCCCCGATCTGTCGACACGATGAGCGACGGCATATGATCGCTACCTACATTGCGTGTAGCTTCAAGTGCGCACTGTCCACTGCGCAGTTAAAGGCAACAATTACACGCAATGTAGGTAGCGATCATTTTCCGTCACTCATCGCGTCGAAAGTGCGCGGAGCTCGGAAACGCACCTCTAGGCGCATAAATCACACGCCTGGGGCCTCATTAATTCAAGGGCCTCAAAGTTCCGCTCCCTAAATTAAATAACGCCAACTATGGCATGTTTTTTGGGAATATTCAAGTGCGTAGCTATCTTAGCCCTTTGGATGCCAGACGTTTTTTATGAACTTACCCGAATTGCCGTGATTCTGATATAAAAAATAATATAGTAAAATGTGTTCTATAATTTGTAAATACTGTGCCATGTTTCCACAAATATTTCGTCCCCGACGTGATTGTTTGCAGGGGTTTATTGTTACCAAAGGCACCACAATTGCATAAAAAAAACATGTTTTTTTGGATGGGATACATTTTTTGAACGAAATTATACCTGAGTTGGAGAAATCTCTATTATCGGGTAGGAAACAGTACTTATAGACAGGCTAGCCAGGGATAGGAAACATTTTTGCGTACAAATAGGTCTATATAATTCGCAATATGACAACCGGCTGCTTTTTAGTGGACGCCACTTTAACCGATATCGATGTTTAATTGTTTTTTTTGTAATTAATGACCCTCTTGGTATGCGGTTTTTTGTAAAGAGTTTCCCTCTCTTAGAGATTGCAGACATTGAACGTGTATTGTTTACCCCGTTGGTATCGGGTTTACCCTCCCACAAGGGGCCTCAAAATTGAATTGCGCCTGGGGCCTCGCAAGTACTAAATCCACCACCCTATATATGAACATATCATTATGTTTTATCAATTTTCGGTTATACAATGTGAAAATAATGATTTATTACGATAAAACTTATCAAAGGCATAATTAATCCAAACACAGATTGTGTTATTAATCTCGAAAATCGATCAAAGTATTTTTATCGATAATTGTTATAATATAGAAATAAATTATAGAATCGATCCAATAATGGTATGTACTCAAGATGACCAGCCGAATATTACATAAATACCAATTGGAAAGTAGAGGTATGTGATGTTGGTGCCGTTCATCCGACAAAACAACGCCTTTCACATTATGCCAAACATTTTTTTCTTCAATTTTAATAAATCAGATATAGTGAACATTTTTACGTTTCAAAAAATGTTGTTTATATTTCCGTAATTGTTTTAGGTCAAAATTATCATCGTTGCATTGTTGTTTTATTACAAATAAATATTCAAATATTACGCATTCATCGAAAACTACTTCCTGTTATACTTAAAAAATAATAATAAAAACAATGATATGCATTATGTGCAATATTTAGATGTACTTGTCCTAAATAAGATTAATTTAATTTAATTAATTTGGTGATACGATCTTGAGATTGGTTATACATTAAAACAATGAGTGATTGTGATGATAAAATAAATTATTACATACAAATAATAACAATATTATCGTAAAATCTACAAAATACTCAATCAATCATTAGTTTATATTTTTTAATAAATAATTTAATGATGAAAAAAATTAAAGGTTGATTCGAACGAGATGTTCGCTCATTGATTAAATAAATGATTTTAGAAAGTTTGTAGTTTTATTAATTTCACGTTTCAAATGATTTAAATCAATAATTTTATGAGATTTTGATTAATATTCGACACAAAGTGTCTAATGCATTTTTTTGCGATAGTAGATAGTGCTAATAATAATACAAATATATTTCACTAACCTTCATCAATGCAAATCTCTGATCGTCGTCGAGAACCATTCCTGGACCTTTGCCTGGTGGAGCCATTTCTCTAGCGGATCGTGAAAACCTGTTTCAGTACAAGACAAATAAACAGAAGGAATAGCGACGTGTCCACACAACCACCACGACCGAAACCCAGCGCAAGACTGACACAAGAATGAGTCAGTCGTTTTAGCCGAACACAAATCGACGCTTCTCAACTCTTCACAACAGTGGTCGCTAAACTCAAGTCTTTGTGTAAAATATATGTAGATTCCAACGAACTCATAAGATAAAACGCATATAGATTTTTTACGTTAAATACACCCGTTTGCAAATCAAATGCATCCTTTTGCAAATCAAATACACCCTTTAAAATATACTTTTTTTAATCAGTTCCTTCAAAAATGTAAAAAACGGGTTCCGCTGTATTTATGTAGTAGCTCGAATTTAAGTTTTCCCAATAATTACGTTAATTTTTGTCAGTTCCTTTAAAAACGTAAAAAAATGGGTTCCACTAAATTTAGTACCCCGAATTAGAGTTTTCCCGCCATCCAAAAAGCGTTTTTTGAATTTCTATATTGTTAAAATGAATGCAATTAGCGGGAAAACGTAAATTCCGGGTTAGAATCGCGGTATGACGCGGTGGACTCAAATTTCTAATCGTTTATTAAGTTAAAATTATTCAAAATAATTACCATTATTTTCTATGACCTTTTGTCATCTATTATACAAATCGAAAATGCCTTTCTTATAAAACTCTGCAAGTCTTAGAATCGAAAAAGTCTAAGGCCGATTTTGTTTCATCTTTTGATTTAAAAAAAAAACTCGTAAATAAAGCTCCAATGAGCGAAAAAGGTGATAATCGGATGGAGCCAGGTCTGGAGAGTACGCTGGATGCAATAAAGCTGTCAAACCTAAAGCATCCATTTTGTTGTCATGCAAGAAGATAATGTTTTCGTTTCTATTCACTAAAGTCGGCCTTTTTTTATTCAACTTGTAACGTAAATGTTCTAATTTGTCTCAGTACACTTGCAATTTCACCGTTTGGTCATTTGCCAATATTTCATAATGAACGATCCCTTTTGCGTCCCACCATACACAAAATATTTTTTTTCGGATGTAATCCAGCTCTCGGGGTCTTACTTGCCTTTTATCCTCGCTCTTATCATTGCTTTATTTTTCTTATGTTTGAATAGAGTACCCATTTCTCGTATCCAGTTATTAAATTGTGCAGAAACGGTTGCGACTCTTCTTTCTCCTTCAGTAACTCAGAGATACCGCGCCTCATGTTTCGGACCCAAACCCCTTTTTTTTAATATTCCCCATTTTTTTCAGGTATCTTTGAGTTGACGACCATGAAGTACCGCCTTGGCTCGATAATTCTTTGATACTGAGAGTCGGAGTTCGCGCGAAAATTCCAAAATATCGACCAAATTATAAAGCATATCATGAATAACTATTTTTATTCTTAGAATAATCCACTTTATTGCATGAGAATGCAACATTGAAATGCTTGGGGTCTATTTTCCATAGTAAATAGACCCCATCGGGTGACGCCGTTGGTGTCGAGCCAACGTGACGAATCGGTTAAAGTGGCGAGCGCTATTAGTGCATAGGGATTCTTATATTATCAATGTGCACACACATAAGTGATATCATGTGCTATTACATCCATTGCTGAATGTAATTCCAACCTAAATAAATGAGCGAGAGAGAGACAAAGTGTATGGCGCAGTTCCCATCGTAATACATCGCTGATTGCTTATCTATTTTACTTGCCATTAATTTTACAACGGCAGCTAGTTAAGCGATCCGTTACGACGGCTTGAAACCAACGCCTCTGGCCGATGGGGTATATTTTGTATGAAATGAATGTATGAAAATAGACCCCAAACATTTCAAGTCAAGAATTGATGAATTCTTCGACAATACCTTGACATTTGTTTTAAGAATGGATTTTTCTAAAAATAAAAGTAGTTATTTATGATATGCTACTTACTTTTGTCGGTATTGTGTATTTTTTACTAATTTATATGACACGTAAGCGACGAGGCTCGCTCCCAGCTCATGCACGATGTTTTTTCTCGCTCATATCCGCTACGGAGCGATAAAAAACAATATTGTTGTTTTTATTGTTTTTTCGCAATTGCGGATAATAAAGGTCAATTCTTTGGACTATTTTAGGTTAAGCGAGAAGAAAACTTGGGGTCCCAAATAGACCCCATCGGCACGGCTAGGTTAAGTATTTCATTGAAATTTAATTCGAAAAATATTTCATATTGGGATCTATCCAATAATAAAAATTGAGAGGCAAATTTATAAATATGATAAAATATCCTTCGCGAGCTACCGAAATGCCGCTCGCGAGCTACCGTTTGACGACCACTGGTTTACAATATATATTTAACAATCAAAGTAAATCTATGCGTTTTAATTGCAAGGTTGCACTTTTTAAACACCATCACAAAAAAATATCAACTACGTTCTAATCACTTGAATAAATTAGATAAAACGTCATGACAATGTTTGTATTGATTTAAATATAATCTTGAATATACTTCATTTCCAACTGCGAAGTATTAAAAAATAACGTATTAAAAATAAATAATGTAAATAGGATGGTGATTAAGGACGCTCCTCATATCATGGTCTGCGTGGAGGACCAATTTGTTATAATACACAATTAAACGAACTAAAATGTCATCTTCAATATACAAGAGTACCTTTGAACAGCCAGTATAATTTATCACCGCAAGCAACAAAACTGTACTAAACGCCGTTTTATATGTCATTACATTTCAAAAGGGGGGGGGGTAATTTATTAATTTACAAAACATACAAATTAATTTTAGACATAAAATTAACAAAATTATTTCAATATAGACGTATTCAAACAATTTTAAATCTCAAATAATGACATTTATTATCGTAAATTATATAAAATGTTTTTTTGCACTGGTATTGTGCTTCATTTATTTTCCCTGGCAACATTGTTGCCGCCATTGCCTGCTTCGACAGCTACGATTTGTTTACGCGATGAATGCGCCGCCGACCTTCGAATCCTTCCTGCTCTACGACGGGGAGAGCAAGTGAGACTTAAAATAAATATATTACTATTAATATCTTTATTATTTTGCATTGTGAAAGTCATTGCGCATTTATTAACAATATTTTGACATTTCAGAGTATTAAAAGAAGCTGATACGAAAGTGACAAATGCGGCTGTCTTCACAGTCAATAAGGAGGATCACACCTTGGGAAACATGATCAGAAAGTAAGCAATAAATGCAATATTATTCATGACATAACCTATAAAATATATTAATTGATTGTGTTTATCATTTTTAGTCAACTTTTGAAAGATCCCAAGGTGCTCTTCGCCGGATACAAATTGCCTCATCCTCTCGAGCATAAATTCGTCATCAGAATACAGACGACGTCCGATTATACTCCACAAGACGCTTTAACAAACGCCATCACCGATTTAATATCTGAGCTTTGCCTGTTCGAAGAACGATTCAAGGTATATTGTTTAAACACACGTTCAAATGATTTTACGTGTTTTAATAATTTATAATGGTTTCAGGAAGCGATCAAGGAAAAGAAGGACGGCCTCGATTAAATAATACGATACTTTTTATTTATAAAAATAATTTAATTATCATTGTAAGTCTAACGTGGTATAATTGTGCTAATAATCAAACATGTAAAATAATTAAAATTCTCTAATAAAAATCATATTTTTAAACTGAAGGCGTATTATTTTTCTATTATTCGTTTCGAATTTGATTGTAAAAAATAATCATGCAATAATTAATTATAATGAGAATATATTAAATAAAATATTAACGAAAATAGCTGAAATTTAATTGTTAAAAAAAATATGTATTTAAAAACGAATTTGATTAATTTTTTTTTTAGTGTTTGGGAGAATCAATCTAGAAAAAAAATCGCTATTCTTAACATAGTAAAAATAAACTCGTTCGTAAGGACGAGTTTATTGGCTAAATGCATTGTATAAGACGACTATGTTGAATAATTATATTTGTCTCGTAAAGTATATCGTTTAAATAATACCCTCACTCCCGCAACACTATCGATTTATATATTAACAATAATAATATCATCATATGCAACAGGGATATACACTCCAGTATAACAAATTGTGACATATCGACGTAACAAAACAAACACTATGATATTTATAACAAGTAGGAAGCATCACTATTCGTATTGTACATATATAAATTATTAATCACAAACTTAACGTTAATTATACTTATTCAGACTTCACTATGAAAATAAATAATTAAAATGTTTCTTCCTCGTCGCAGTCTTCTGTTGTGTGACCAAAAACTGTAATAAATAAAAACGGATTAATAATGTATCGTTTAAAATTGCAATTTGTGTCTTGTTACCTTCGCAGAGGTCACAATATGGTCTGGGGGCTGGTGCCTTTTTCTTATCGCCCTGTCGAAAATCGATAACGTCGTTCGTTTGCCGAGGACAGTCTTCAGTTTCATGAGCATCAAATACATCACAAATGTCGCAAAACATGCGAGGTGCTACCATCTTTGCTTTAAATCCGTTTCTAAGGAAAAATAAACAACAATTTTTTATATCAATAAAATAAACATATGAGGTTTCATCAAAATAAATGCGGAACCGTGTCTCAATCCCCAGGTCATTTCTCTTACTGAGTCTCATTCGCCAGGGTTCAAAATTTCTTCGATGAGCTCATTTACAGTTAGTTTGACCTTTAAATGTCTAGTGGTCCCGTACGGGACCAGTAATTATGGTACATTTTGCAATCGGATTACACTGGGAATTTCCAATCAGATTACAGTTACGGGTCGCGCAATTTCAGCCTCTATTGCGCACGGCACACGGGCGTTTAAAGGTTAAAGCTATGGTTGTAAGTTTTATTTTTGGTTGAAATTTTTTTTTCTACCAAGGGGAAAAGATGTCGAGGCCAACAATAGAAGAAGTACCCTTACGTCACATTGTATGCTATTTTTGTTCGATCGAGGAATGAAGGCAAACGAAGCAGTGAAAAAAAATTACCGATACTTACGGGGATATTTTGAAACTAAACATCGGTGGTTTAAAAAGTTTAAAAATGAAAAGAATCTCAAAGATGTCGCACGAAAAGGACGACCCCAAAAATTAGATGATGATATCCTGAAGGCGACGTTGGATTCAGATCGTCGTCAAACAATTGAGGAATTATCATTGAAGATTGGCTGTCCATGGTCTACAGTTCAGGGTCATCTTCATCGCATAGGAAAATTGTACATGCAAGGAATTTGGGTTCCTTATGAATTGATGGAGATTGGCGATTACCACCTTTTCAGATCGTTAAAGCATACATTAAGAGGTAAAAAAATGAATAATGTTGTAACGTAATAATTGTGCGGCGCACACGGGCGCCGGGGCTCCAAGAGAGAAAAATTGAAGAATATAATATAATAATTTAATGAAATGAATTACATTTCTTAAATTATTAATTCTAACTGTTATCAAGGGTCGGGGTTATTTAAAACAATTATCCCAAGGCCTGTTATGTTGGAATGGGGCCACCAGATATAATTGAAGTCACAGAACCGATTTTTTTAATGTGTCTATTTACTTCTGACACTCTTTACTCTAACAGTGGTTTTGTATAACGTAACTACGTTAAGGTTATTTCCTATTGCAATTATAATGCGATTTTGCGCGCGGGTGTGACTCTTGACGAGCCTAATTTTCAGACAATTGTGTGCGACACACAATCTGGCCATATGGACGAGGCACACCTGAATGCACCCATATTACTTTTGTACCCAGGATGAAGCTGTGTCAGACCGGTCTGTGACCAGACTGTTTTTTTTAAGCAAAATCTAATGGCCCTCAGCTGGATTTCAAGGTCGAGCAGGAAAGACACCAGCAATAAGTAAGAGTAACAAATAGTGACCGTGTTCATGCATCAATATATCCAGGTAGAAGACTGATAAAGACATTCGAAATTTCATGTTATTAAACGAAAAATGGGAAGGACGTTATAGACTGGATCGACCCTTGAAGATGATTGCTTCTATATTACTTTAGTTGTCAAAGGTAGCTCTCGGATCTTGGTAGAGAACAAAGCCGATATCACTTCCAAAACCATTTCAGAATGAGGCTTTCATTCGCTCTAAACAAGACTGAGGCAATCCTCCTCACGGGACGACTCAGTCCTTCACATCCATTGCTGGATGGTAATTTTTTGTTACATACGAGAGGCATGGTCAATAAAGCCAAAGCCACGTTTTACGGCATTTCTCACATTGCGTCTAACACATGGAGGGTAGGATACAAATCAAGATTGATCGCCTATAATTCCATCTTCTGTAGGATTGTAGGGTACACAGCTGACTGCTGGGCGCATCACTGTTCGTTATCATATGTTAGTAAAATCCTTGGTGGAATTCCTCTCCCAAAGGACGGATTACTTATCTCTTCTTTCCTGATATCAAAGCCAAGCTAAATTGTTGCTGGTTCTTCCAAGGACTTTTAGATCAGTCAATTCCTGCCTGACCACGGTAATTTCAAGGCTAAGCTTAAATAGTTTAGCCTAGTAGCATCTTCGCACTGTTCGTGTGTGTGGCATCCTGTGTGTGGCAACGTTCATTTGGTATTCAAAAGTTGGTGCTACAATATGATGTCCCAATTTCAGTGGCGAATATGGTGAAAAATAGCTGAAGTCTTGCTATATCTGTTGCAATAAATATCTCCATGAAACTTACTTTGTGGACGACCCTCGTAAAATATACATTGTCTTGATTATTTTTACATTTTGCACGATAACTAACTCGAGGACTAAAAGGCTTAAGCCTCTTTTAGGAAAACTTTTAAGAACTCGCCTAGAATACTAAGGCCTTTTTGGTTCATAGGCTTTGAGGTCATACTAATAAGAAGTCTTTAAAAAAGAGGTAAAATACTCATGTGTTATTTTTGGCTAAGAATTATTTCCATCTTTTCCGCTAGTAACAAACCATTATTAAACTTCCGCATATTATTTTTATCAAACCTTGTACATGCAATAGGAACATTTAAAATCGTCGACTTCGGACGGAGAAACTCCCATTTCTAAAATCTCCACCCTCGCTTTAAGCTCCTCGTTTTTCTTTTGCATATCAACGATAACGGAATTCAAAAAGTTGACTCTGCCCTCCACTTCCTCCTTTTCTTCCATCAACCTAAAAATTAATTACATAAAATAAATAAACTGATTATTATCGATATATTCGTGCAATCTTACTTTTTAGCGTCCATATCGTTGTTCTGCGGCTTATTTTCGACGGGTTTTACGTTCGATTTCACCACAATATTGTTGTTTTCGTTTAATTTATCAGTCAATATTATGATTTCATTCTTCAAACTCTCATTTTGTAACCGCGTTATCTATAAAATCGACACAAATTAGCAAAAAAAATTAATAATTTAAATTATAATATAAATATTACCTTCAAATCGTCCGATAATGATGAAATTTGTTTTGTTAGGCTTCCCGATTCGTTATTCTTTTTATCGACGAACTCGTTTAATGTCGTTATTTTACTGTTTAATAATTTGACTTCATCGTCGTGGAGTATCTGCTTATTTTGCGCTTCTAACAATGCATTCTTATTCTCGTTGTTTTTATCCGTGTCATTTTTAGTCAAAGAATCCTCTAGTTTTTGTAGTTGTGTTTTAAGCACGACGATCTCTTTATCCGCGGACTCTACTTTAGTTTGTAGCTCTTTACTTTTATTCTGTTCACCGCCGAGTGCGTTATTTCCGTTTAAAATATCTTTCTCTAGCTTATCCACTTGTTTTATTAAATCGTCATATTGTGTTGTACTACTTTGCTTTAATTTATCGTAATCTATGCGTAACTGATTTAATTCATCGCCGTTTTTAGCATTAGATTCGTTTAGCGTCGTCAGTTTTTTATTATTCGTTTCGGATGTTTCTAGCTGCGATTTTAATTGCGAATATTTCTCGTTCGCATCGGCGAGTTCTTTGAATAATTTTTGTGAATTCGACGATTCCTTTTCGAATTTATCGTTCAATGACTTGAAATTATTTTCGTCTTGAGAACGACTGACGTTTGTGCTTTCCATATCTTTTTGCAATACCAAATATCCTTCTTTGAATTTGAAGTATTTTTCAAAAACATTATACAATGTGATGAGCTCGGAGCCGTTGTCGTTGAGCAGAGTTTCGCCGGATTCGTTATCCAATGCCGAGATACGCTGCTTCAATTCGTTTATGCCGGAAACGTGATCGGATAATAATTTTTCTTTGGTAGCGATCGATTCATTCAATAGAACCAATTTTTGACTGAGTAACTCGTAGTCGGATTTCGTAGAGTTCAATAATTTTTCTAAGGAATGTTTTTCTTCTAAAATATTCTTCGTTTCGTCCGAATTAACATTAATTTGTCTTTCTTTTTCCGAGACAATCTCGATATTTGATTTAAGCTCGATTTCTACGTCTGAAATTTTCTTTTGCAACTCTTTTATTGCCGTTTCCTTTTCTTGGATATTTTTTAATGCATCTTCCGAGCTTTGTTTCAGTTTAAGCATTTCACTCTCGAGCGACTTTTCCTTGTCTTCTTTAGTTTTAAGCACCGAATTAAAGTTCTCTTGCTCTTTATTCAGCTTTTCAGTCAAAATATTATACGATTCTTGAAGCTTTACTTCCTTATCTTTCGTCTCCTCTAATTCT
The DNA here is from genome assembly GCA_022495035.1 of Philopotamus ludificatus. Classification (NCBI taxonomy): domain Eukaryota; kingdom Metazoa; phylum Arthropoda; class Insecta; order Trichoptera; family Philopotamidae; genus Philopotamus; species Philopotamus ludificatus. The sequence goes on along the minus strand of JAGXCT010033652.1, from coordinate 6,895 downwards.
TTGCTCAATTTATTTTTAATGTCTTCGAAATGATCTAATTTTTCATTTACCATACCTTCAGATGCTTCAACATTATTTTTCATGTTATCAAATTGAGCAGATACGTCTTTAATTCTTTGTTCCAGCTGTTGGATATTATCCTCCAGTTGCTTTTTAATTATAGCCTTTTCGGATTCCTTTTCTATCATTTTATTATCGTAATCTTGTTTATCTGCGGCATGTTTCGCTTCTAAATCCTTTATCAAGACGATATTTTCATCATATTTTTCTTGCAAATTCTTTACGTTATCAGTAAGATTCTTAATTTGCTCTTCGTATTTATTTTTTTGCTCCTCATGCTGTTTCAAGCGTTGATTGTATGATTCTTTCTCTTCCGTAGTTTGCGTCTTGAATATATCGTGTTGCTGAATTAGTTTTTCTTCATTTCTTTTAAACTCGTTTGTGTTTTCTCGTAAAGTATCTTTCATTGATTGGATTTCGTTTTCGGCGTCTCTAAATTTCTTAGAAAGCGTATTTAACTGCTCATCCGAACTACTAGAAGTACTCGTAAGATCCGTAATATTCTTTTCTAATTTTTCTTTCTGTTCCGCTAGTTCATTATTCTTCGTTAGTTGCGAATTCAGCTGTCTTTCGAGATCAGCTATGTTCAATTGAAGATTAGAAGCCGTAGAATTTAAGTCGGCATAATTTTTAGAGACGTCGCTCAATTTTGTATTATAATCATTGATTTGCTGATTGAGATTATCAATCTCGTTCAAATGTTTGCTAATTTCAGCGGACAAATTGGATTTTTGCTCGTTAAATTCGTTTAATAACTGCGACTTTTGCTCCTCTTGTTCCTTCTGAATGACTTGTATTTTGTTTTCTTTTTCAGTAATTAACTTGACGTGTTCCTCTTGCTTCGCTATTTCGGCTTGTGAAAACTCAGCCTTAATCGATTCAATTTTATTTTGCAATTCTTTGATATCTACCTCGCTTTTAGTTAAATTCGTCACATGGTCCTCAATTTGTTTATTTAAAATTTCTTTTTGTTCCTTACTTTCTTTCGATATATTATCTATTAATTGTTGCTTAGATACGATGTCCTCTTTTAATGATTTAATTTCATTTTTAATAGTTTCCTGTTCTTTTGTAGCACAGCTAGTCGCGGTTTCTAATTCGGAACCTTTCGTATTTAACTCCGAAGCCATGTTCTTTATCTCGGTCTCCAGCTTTTGTATATTCTCTTCTAAAGATTTTTTATTTTCTTGACTAGACTCATAATCAAGATTCAACGAGCTTAATTGCATTTTTAATTTTTCAATTTCTTTCTTATTATTTAATTCGGTTTCTTTAGAAGCGGCAACAACTGAAAACATATTTTTTTATTAACAATATATAATAAAAGTACAGAAAACCCTCCTATAACGCTCCGTGCTATACCGCAGTTTTATATAACAAGTTCGACAGTCCCTCCTACACCACTCCCTGCTAGAGCACTAAACTAGTCAATCCTATAAGAAATGGGAAACGACAAAGAAGACCGACTTTCTACCATACGTCTCAAGAGGATTCTTCGATACTTTGGGCATCTCGCTAGAAAGGTCGTCGCTCTTGGAAACGTACAAGGATGCAGGGGAAGGGGCAGGGATGAAGCCTCCAAGTGAAGACCGCTACGGGCTTCACCGCAGTAGCTGCGATGCGGGATGCAGAAGTCAGAGAATCCTGGAGAGACAAAATCAAGAAGATTTGGAACAAGAATGATCACAATCCTCAGACCTGAGGGTGCCGACTAAAGAATATGTGACATTGATACTAAACGAGAGTGCCTTTGGTTTCTATTAATATAACGTGGTCCCCGATTTCTTCGTTATAGGAGGGCTGAACGTAATACTTACTAAAATCTAAAATTTAACTTACTTTGATTATATTCTTGTGTCTTTGTATCCAGCGCTATTTGTTTTTGTTCCAACTGTCTTCTATGATCGCTGAGATTATTATTATTGTCTATTATACTCTTCTCAAACTTCTCGTTGAACGATGCCAACTTCTTTTCAGCTTCACTAAGATTTTCGTTCGACGACGCAACATATGCAGATAGTTCTATTTGGGTTTCCGATAATTTTGTTTTTAATTCGTTGACAATCTTCTCGTATTCGGATTTGCTTTTACTCGTCTCGTCGAAATGATTTTTATTGATGTTTTCATTTTCTAGTTCTTTTTCTCGCAACAATGTGTGAGCTTCGTCTAGCAAACTTTGGAGTTCTGATGCCAAAGCTGTAAAATAAAAAAGAATTATTTACGAAACATACTATTTATAATTGATTTATTGTTTAAATATTGACCTTGAGCAGCTTGCACTTCGTCTTTGTGTTGAGATAATATCACATCAACCTCAGTTTTATGTTGCGTTAACAAAAGATCGCTTTGCATCTGCATTTCTTCAAATTGAGATTTTGATTTGGATAACTCCGTTTCGAGATCAACAATCTTTGCTTCGAGTTTATCTTTCGCTTCCTAATATTAAAACAAAATAAATTCATTTTAATACTGTGTGTAAATGATATAAAACAATGCAGGGCTTCAAACCATTACTATATTCGTTAAAAAATATTTATTGATTCCGTTCCGGGAAAAATAACGATAAATTTCGGATCTCGGTTCAGCTTCAATTGATTGTTTTTTAAATATTTTAATTTGAATAAAAAAAAAATTTATTTCTACCATAATTTAGAACATTATATTTTCTTTTTAGTAATAGTCATAATAATTTAATTGATACAGGTTTTTTACTTCAAATACACCTTTTAGCATTTCAAATACAACTTTTTGCATTCCAAATACACAGTTAACCATTCCAAATACTAACACTAAAATCGGGACCGTGTAAGTTGGGATAGTGTTATTGGGGGTAAACCCTGGCACATGTCGAATACACAGACGCTAGCCAACGTTTGACTGTATGCACCGCACAGACGGCCGCCCGGCTGTGTGTGTGCAGCCGAACCTGTGTCAAATGAATAGTCGGCCTTGTATGTATTCGTCGCAATGCAACGGCGTGAATGCGACCGTTCAAGTTGGGGGTTGACGGCAAATATTTCAACTCAGAGTGTAATTCGAGATAGTGTAATTGGGGGTCCACTGTACACCCTTTTACATTTCAAATGTAAAATCAAATTAAAATGTCTATTGAAAAGAGGTTAATTTGAAATGCAAAAGGGTGTATTTGAAATGAAAAAGGGCTGTATTTAAAGTAAAAAACCTGAACAATAATATAAATAATAATAACAATTAATAAAAGATATTCTAATCAACACTAGAAATATATTTTTTATGATAATAATATTAAAAAGTTTTTCTCACCAGTTGAACCAGACCCTGAGAAGGAAAACCCTAAAACGATGGTCGATAATCGACTTAGTTTGAATACTATTGCTCCCTCTTCCTCATTACTAAGGAGACCACTCCTTTGGAAAGGTCCTTACCATGATGAAAGGATTCCTATTATGCAATAAGGTGAATGCTAGCTGTGACTCGTTAAACCGGAACCCCTAGAGAGGAGGAAAGTGAATACCAAGACACACTCACTCCCACTTGCTTGGACACAGTAAGGAGGGTAAAATCCGATACCAACGATGGTAGAGGATACACGTTCAATGCCACCAATGCCCAAGAGAAGGAAACCTCTTTGTGTCGGGGGACTCTCTTGGCCTTGACTACCAATCGAAAGTCTGGTAAGGCTATACACTCAGCGAGTGAGTGTCTCGTGGTTGGCAAATGATGATTACGATGATGATACAAATTAAATAAATATGTATAACTCTAAATCTCAGTCTCTAATGTTATTAATGTCTCCCTTGCTTATTAATAAATACTCTACGACGCCTACTTTTTCATCGGATGTATCACCAGTTGATTGTAATTGTTCATTTGTGGTTAAAATGGCTTTTCTAAAAAATTGGAATATGTTCCAAATATTTTTAATAGTTTGAGAAGACACGTGTCCCTATTTTGGATTGAATTTAATATGACACATGTTTCGGTTCAGTTCCGGTTCGAAGCCCTGAAATAACGATTGAAAATACCAACCTGCATATCTTCTTTTGCTTTCTGAAACAGAAAAATAAATCAATATACGTCTATAACATGATAAATACATAATAATACAATAAATAACATACATTGAAATCGTCTTTGTGTATATTGTCTTCTTCGGCGCGAAACATTAAATCGTCAACTTTCTGCTTCTCGTCTTCCAACTGTCTCGTCACGTCGGCATGTTCGGTTTTCATTTTGGCTATTTCTTCCGTATACTAAAATTAAATGTATAATTATTCGCATTGCCGATACATAAATAAATGCATATTACATTTAAATATATATATATACTTTTCCATTTTCGGCTTTAATCGCATCCATCTCTTTTTGAAGATAATTAATTTTCATATTTCTCTCCGTTAATTCACTTTTCTCCACGTCCAATTCCTTCATTAATCTTTCTATATGCTGCTGTTTTTCTCGGAGAAGTTCCTGTGTACGAAAACACATTTAAATAATTAAAGAAAACGATTTATAAATAATATTTTTATATAATTCATTTATTTACGTAAAAAATAATGCTCTTTTGTTATAAAAAAATATATATATATAAATGAGACCAATAATATATTAACATTACGTATTTATTCGATTCTAAAATTATACTTTTAATATGTTTATCATATTTTACTTATTTATTATTAAATTATTTATCAACGTTCGCTTAATTTATCGTAATCGATTGCTTTAAAGACTTAGTTTTTTAATTAGCTTAAGAGCATTTATAGCTTAGTTTATTTCTGATTTTTGTTTTTTAATTAAAAATAAATTAAAGCATAATGATTTTGAATACGACGTATATTTTTGGCGTCATTATCAATGCAATATTAAAACTGGTTTTATGAATAAATTTTGTTTTCTTCTTTATATTTCTTTATATCTTATTTCGAATACTTGCCAATAATTCTCTAATCTTTTCTAAGATAATTTTCTATACTAATGTATTGTAAATTACTTTTATTAATTACTTTTTAAAATCATTCTCGTCTATACTTACGACGTGCTTTATAATCATTACTGGTCTCATTTTATTTATTTTTATAAATTTATTGTATAATTATACAAAAGATCATAATTTTCGATATTTTGGAGGAGGATTTAGGGAAACGGACGTATAAATAATTTGTATGGTAAAAATATATTTATTTATTTACATACTAAAATTTATTAAAACCTTAGTGAAACATATAAATGCATACAAATTGAAAATACTCTAAATCGGGATCATATATTTGAATAATCGATCCAATTACCTGAAGAGTATTTTTCGCTGACATAGGCGTCGAAATTGCTCTCGGTCCAGACAATCGCTAATACAATTCATAAAATCATTATTAAAACAATATATTATATCAATTAGGAGCAATGTAATAAAAATAAATTGTTAAGTTATGCTAATATATTATAATCAATATACCCCTGATTTAATTTAAGTTAAATCTTTGCAAAAATTAATCTACGTTCTAATGATGTTATCACAATACGGGTTACAGTATTCATTGATACTCTAATGATTAATCATCCTTATGTGTATATATTACCGAGATTTTTTTTTATTAATGATATTAAACAAAAGATCAATTGGTAACAAAAATAATAGAAAAACAATGTTAATATTAAATCCCTAATCATTATGTTTCATACATATCAGTCTTACCACGACGCTTGTGCCTCAACCGCTACGTTGACCATCATGTTAATGTACTCAATGAGTCAATACGATTTGATTATTTTTTTGGATTCGTACTCTCGTTTGTTTTATATTTTTTTATTAATAATAAAAGCCGGTCAACATGCAAGATGTTAGTATATGGTAAAAAAAATCAATCGATACAACTAGAAAACCATGCAATTTTATTTTTAAATATATGCAATTGTTAGACCAAACACCTTAATTATAATCGTATTACGGAAGAGAATATATTATATTGATATAAATAAATACAATAGGAATTATATATATGCAGGTACTCGTTCTACATTATAAAATAAATATATTGATACATAACAAAGCTGTCGAAGCATAAACATGCAAGAGGAAATTTTTTATTTATAAGTACATAATACAGAATAAAAAAATAATATTTATCGATACACATGATTTATCGCCTCGTACACCAGAAAACTGTCATTTTAAATCAGATCCATCGTATTTTATTTTTAAAAAATCATTAAATTGATGTAATTTAAATAAAAATATGATAAAATTAATAATTAATTATATCCTCATGTGCACGGACAAATTGATACAGAATGGTATACAGTGGAACCCCGATCTATCGTTATCGCATTCATCGTTTGCCGATCTATCGTTTTCCTCGATCTATCGTCTCATAATTATCATCATCATAGATGCAACAGCCGTATTGTAGAGCCAGACCCTCATTCAACACCCTTCTCCATTTAATCCGGTCTGCCGCTACGTCGCTCTATCTTCGAGCGTCTCTCTGTAGACAGTCCAACCACCTCAGCCTTGGTCTTCCTTTTTTCTCCAGGGATAGGAAAGCTTGTTAACCATAAGCCTTTTCGTCGGCTGACTCACTGAAGTCTGGCCACACTGACGACAGCTGTGAGGCCATATGGCCAGATTGTGCGGTACACACAGGTGCCGCAAGATTATGTGCACCGAGAGGTGCCAATTTTAAAAAATATTCTATTAAAACCCTAATTTTTTTTCATAAAATTACTTTTTTATTGTAGAGGAGATTGTAAAAGGGCCCCAAATAAAATTCTGCACACAGTCTCCGGACCTACACACTCGTTGCTTCGGATACGCAATTCCCCGCCGTCGAATACGGCTCCAAATATCCGTCTCAGA
>JAGXCT010033651.1:0-14831 GCA_022495035.1 Philopotamus ludificatus | reverse complement strand
ATCTCGGATGTGGTTGAGTGGTTTTTGCAGGATTAAATTAGTAATAAATAAAAAATAATAATTGAGTAAAATGCATTCTTCACTAAATTGCTTCCGGAAGTGTTGTACAGCCCTGAAATGTTTATCGCCTAGGTTTTATATTCAGCAAGACGTTTTAAACTGCTGTAATGTGGCGAAAGCTCAGAGGTATTAAAATGAAACTTTCACAACCATTCAAACTTTATATAATAAATTCGGATAGAAAATGATATCGAATTTATAGTATAGAATAATATTATCTCGACACTTTAATATCATATATAAAAATAATAATTATAATAATATTAATATTCTGGAAGCCATTACTGGCTAAAAGCTACAAGGATTCACATCTATTTATATTATTATACGTGAACCGTATTTTAATTAAGCTACATAAAATAAAGAGTATCATGCCATGTCAAAAAAAAAATATTCCAAAGCTGTGTTGTTTATGAAATATTAATAAATTATTAAAAAAAAAATGTATAGACAAATTTTTTCATATATTAAAATTCTTCACATACGAAAGATATTCACGTGTGCAAATCTTATAATATCCGGCTTTCGAATCCGGCTCATAATCCAGTTCTCGGTATTGATACAATCGTCTCGTCGCGAAAATCCGAAACGTATCTTAAATAATATTTGACGAAAATTTCTGGCGAAAAGTATCAAAGCTGCATTAGTTCAAAAGCTTAAATATCAAAGTCTGCCGAGTCCTAATGACTGAGCAAAAAGGAAAATATTTAGCGCGATTCGCGTGTAATGTGTGTATGGAAGATGATAAACGATGCGACACGAATTATGTAAATATAAAATGTATTTTGTGTGTAAACATGTGTTGAAATAAACGTGCATGATTTAAAAACATTCTTGTACTTTAAAAAAACAGTGATTTTGGCAGAACTTTCTTCAGAAAATTGCCTTACTTATAATATATGATCGTTATTAATATCCGTTTTTTTATATTAGTTTATTGGGTGCAATATTGAAAAAAAGACAATTATAATCAATCATATATTATGCCTCAGATTCTAATACAGTTTGTCATCTAGTTAACTGAATTCCGTGATTATTGTAATTATTCAGTTTGGAGGTAAAAAACGATGAGAGGCAGCTTTTATAGCCCCTAAATTTGTATTTTTTGTGACTAAAAACTGCTGTTTAATGGAAAACAAATAAAAATTCAAAGGAACGAGGCAGATATAACAGTAACTCCCTCTCAAAGTTCGTAACTTTTTTGATGGTGGTCGAAGATAACGCTACGCCTATTAACTAGTCCCGATCGAGTATAATTAAGTTTTTAATCTTATTAATTGTAGACAATAGCACCTCCATTTTATACTTTGGAAGCAATTCATACGACATTATTTTTTTCTGGATCTAATCCAACTAAGGGATTCTTTTCAACATCTTGTGTTTCGTAATACCTTCTACTATTTACTTTTCGTCCTCAACAATAATGCACTTTAAAAGATGTCGAATGACATGCTCGATTCAAAGGCACAAGTTCGAGCGACACACCTCGACCCAATTTTGAAACTTTCCCAATCGACAACATATGCCGATACACAGTTGAACGAATTGATTAAATTTGTGTCTACTGGCGTATTATTAGAGAGGCCTAGATTAATCGCTACCAGAACGCCGTTTCTAGTGTTTTAGGCCACCCATGACTGCTACATCCAGCAATGTAAAATTGCCCTATTGAAATCTTGCAAACTACTTTCTGCATGTTCGTTGGGCGATTGTATTTATTATTTTTAGTAAAAAATTCTAATAATCAATTTCAGCAAAAAATTAGCTTTCAAGGGTAATAATGATAGTAGAATTTTCGACGGTCGGTACCAGATGCACATGAAAAGACCTTGAAGCAAGAAAATATTTATTTCTTAACTCAATGGTATATAATACAGGTTGGCCCAAAAGTCACACCATTCGAAATTCAAATAACTTAAAGCGTTATCCTTGGAAAATAATTATGGAGAACTTCTCGACTGTCACACTTGTCATTAAGGGATCAGAAAACGTCTACATACGTGTTGGAAGGCCACGTTCAGGGAATGTACATGACAAGCATTGGAAAAGAGACTTCAATGTCAACTCGAAGGGGGTCCCAGCAGTTGGAGATGTCCCGAACCTGAGGATTCAAAGGATGCTGCACTGAAGCCAGCAGATTATCGGAATCGATTATCGTATGCTGTCCAGATCCAAGAATTAGCAAAGCTAGAAGCTGATTTCATTCACAATCTCATTATGATCAAGGAGGCCCACTTCCATTTAAACGGATTTGTTAACAAACAAAATATACGATTCTGGGGGACAGAAAATCCAAAAATAGTCCACCAACGTAGTCTGCATCCCGTAAAAGTAACGGTTTGGTGTTTTGCAATTGCAGGAAGGGATCTTGGACCTTACTTCTTTAAAGATAAGGCAGAAAACTCACTAACCATTACGGGCGAAAGGTATCGAGAAATGCTGGAGAATTTCGTGCGTCCTGCAGTCTTGGACACACCGGAGGTATGGTGACAGCAAGATGGTTCTCCTGCCCATACAGCTCGCCTGACAACTAAACTCTTAAAGCAAATTTTTTGGGGATAGGATAACTTCACAAAATTCTGAAATTACTTAGCCGCCACACTTGCCTGAGTTAATTGCTCCAGTAATAGAAGGAATGAAATCAACGTAATGGATGATTTGCAACCCTTTTCAATCCCACTAAACCGACTTCTCATCCCAACTCATCTAACTCGAGCAACTTCTTGCATAGATCTACCTTCACGATCTTGTTCTCGTCGTTCAAGGCATACGGTATTCAAACTCTATGTTTATGGATTTTTCTAGATAATCTTGCACGCTTTACCAAGATTATTCGAGTGTGCCTACTTTTTGTTGAATTGATTTTGGTAGGTTTGCTTCGACTTTATACCTTAAAATGTCATCATTCATTCACTTTGACGACCTTCTTCTTTCGGGGTTTGTTTTTAAATAAAAATATAAGATTTTCATTTTTTTTAAAACCAAATCTGATACTGACGAATAGCTTATACATCTCCATATATTGTACAGCTGCCAGATTCGCAAATAACACTTGTCTGGTTGAAAGCCCTCTGTTTTAAATATAGCGAAGAAAAAAAAACATTTTTTTTCTGAAAGATAATCTCCAGATGCTTACGGACCAGACAAATTTAGAAAACGTTTTGATGGTTCTATGGAAGAAACACCAAGTCTTGTCGCGACATTTTTGTCAAGTTCCCCGCATAAAAAGTAATATATTTGTAAAATCCATCAGCTCATTTCTTTAATATGATTCAGGATAAAAATATTTTTTTCAGGTAAAACAATTACTTATAAAGAATTATTATAATCCAATTGTATTTCGTTAACATACCTTTAAACTATTAGGTTTTTTTTATAAAGTCGTGAAGATATTAAATATATATTTTTTCATATGAACTATGAATCCTCTTTCCCTCATTTCTAAGGAACGTGGCGATGTGCACAATTAACATTATGCACAACAACAAAAAATAAGAACATGTAGATAGTCTACGTCTGAAAACGTACCAATGTACCTGAATAAGAAGTGTTACTACACATCGGTTGACTAAATTTAAACGTTTTTATTCCAGATCGAGTCTCACTTATTGTCGACAATAAACTTTAGTTTACAAAGGAAACTTCGTATTCAAAGAAAATAATCCCTCAAATATTTTAACGATTTCGGGCTCGGAATGTTTACTTTAGTAAATCGCATTATTTTTTTCTTCTAACACTGTCGTACATTATCCACTTCTGTTACAGATTGAGATAAAAAGGATAAGTTCTTTGTCTGCATTATAACTGCATTATAGACAAAAAAAGATCTAAGCTAATTCGCCGAAGTTTTGAAAACGATAGGAAGGTTTGAAAACCAGAGATTTTAATTTGCCTTCGTCAAAATCTAGAAAGGTCTTAGAGGTTCCTATTACCCGATTTATACTTTAAAAATCAGAATTGATATCTGTTGACTTTAAGAACTTATCCGATAATTTATTTGAATGACTTTCAAACCTTTTAAGTCTTTTATTAACAAATAAAACGGCATGTTGTGATCCAATTTTTCGTCGTCGATTTTGTACTTAAAAAAAGTTTTTATGTACGAAAAATAAGATACTTCCACCGCGTATGAATGGAGACTAATTTCTTATTTATTCATATTTTAAAATATACAAATTATTTGATTATTATAAGCTTAAACTTATTATCAATAAATTCAATCGCATGTGTCATATCAATTCCATACTATACACAATCCCTTTGACTTTATACGTTTCATTAGACTGTATTACGTTTATGAAGTCATGCAAAATAATTACTCGTATGGCACTAATTTACATTCTAACCATAGTACAACAGCCCATTACTAACCCCACAAACCATTCAATGAACTTAATTAATTAATGTCAATTTCAATGCTTTAATTTTAATACTATATTACACTATTATATTAGTCGGATAAAAAAAAATCGCGCATTTTAAGATCAGATTGTATCCGAACTATGACAAAAAATAACAAAAAAGCTTTTAATAATTTTTATTTTATTTTGTAAAATATTGAATAAGATGGAAATAAATGTAAATTTTTAATAATTTTAGACATCTTTAATTAATTGAATTTTTCTTTTTTAAAATAAGTGATTGGAATTGATTGATATCATATTTTATATTGTTTGAAAAATAGTTTATTTTTAAATTATATTTTATTTCGTCTTATTATTCTTAATAAACATCTATTTGTACTAGCAAATGAAATTGATAACAGGCCATATTTTCGCTCGTTACTTTTGTCATGAAATTGTTGAAATTGCATAAATTATAGTATTTGAATTATGTGACTGTGAACACAGAGTCAAATTTTTCCCCTCGGGAAATATAAGACGCGAGTAAAAGAAAATACGTCGAAAGACTTGCATACCTCTGTTATATGAATATTTTATTATGCCCTTATTTACATGTTTCTCATATTAATTTACAAACCTAATGCTATTTTTATCTGAACCACATCATTCATTGACATTTATATAACAGTTGAATATTTATTCAAATAAATTTATGAGAATCATTTATTTCACAACTATCTAAAGCGTTATTTATTATCTAAATAATCACTCAGCTATGTATGCCCCATTATTTGTGTAGATACGTTCAATATCTATCATAACTTTGGTCTTAGTTTCTATTCGTCTTACTTACATACAATCAATGAGCAATTTGTGAAAAGTTAGCTATTCAATATGAAAATAATTACGCAGTGTCTGAAAATGTAAGAAAATTCTTAAATAATTGCTATTAATCATAATAATAAACCAATTTACATTACTTGTTTATTGATTTTCATTCATTGAAATGATTATAGGTAAATTAAATAGTCCGTTTTTAAATTTTGTTCATGAAGCTAAAGTTTTATTCGATACCAATGAAAAAACCATGAAAAACTTTTGGAGGAGTGTGGAAAAACAGATTATGTGCACACAGCTCGCTTTCTGGCCATTATTTGTTCTGAAAATTCGCAAAAAAATTGTGGTACTCTTTCCGTATCAATAAATATTTTCTACGATATTATTATTTTATTGTATTAAACATACACATTTATTACAAAATATTTGAAAGACTTTCGTCAACGAGCTTATTTTATTTATATTAATGAACAGCGAACTTGTTTGATTGACATTAACATATAGAAAGTACATAATATAATTGATTTCTTGGAAGCATTACAGTATTTTCGCGGAAATCATGTAATATTCTTTTTGCGAAAATACTCCTAACAATTTCGCCTTAGACATTTCATGAATTTTATATGGTTTGAACGCCGCTGATGATCGAGTTGAACCCTAGTTAAATATTTCAGCGAAGACCGCATTTCAATAAAATATTCAGGCGAAACTATACACGTTCGAAACACGAAAGGGGAAATAGATAAAATCAAAGAATTCGTTATGTGTCATCACGTTAAATAGTATATTCGTATCGTTGTTTGATATATATATATATATTTTTTAAAAGTCAGATGATGTCCCTGCAACTCTCAACACATCTGAAGCGCTAATCTAAGTTAGTCCGTGGTCCCAGAATAAGCTTTTAGCGGATAGACCGAAGCTCTCTCACACTATATGCGCTAGTTCAGATTAACCATTTCCGTTATGTACTAAATCCCGTTCATCTCGAATTAAATTGTCTATCTATGGAATAACAGCATATACATGCAATCAATCGATTCTGGGGATTCACTTTTCGTTTGTTTTCCCGCAGTCTGACCCAATTCTTAGGAAAGTAATATACGCTCCACCATCCTCCACTGCGGCTTTATTATTATATCCAATGCGTAGCAAGATTGAAATCTTGTATTGGTTTAATATTACACAGTTTATGCTAATATTCCGGCTCTGTATCATTAAAATATTTAGCATGCATATTGCATGAACTCGTCGCTTTTGCAGTTAAGGTACAGTCTGACAAGTCCTGAACGTATAGAATAAAGTAAATTAAACTTTTTAATTGGGCTGCTTTTAGATCAGTTTTTCATTGACTAATAATGTAAATAAAAAAAATCTCTATTACACTTTTTAAAAAGACGTATTTTTTTTTATTATTTATTAAAAGTTGGAGGGGTAGTATAATATTTAGAGCAGTGATACAAAACGGGGGCGCCAGCGCCCCCTTGTGGGCGTTTATTTTTTTTTTAGCATTTAGGAGGCTTCACGAATCGATGAGTGTTGTTATAAATGATAATTTATTTCATTAACTGTGTAAAGAAAATGATGATGAATTCGAAAGACTTTTCTTACATACAGAAGTAAGATGGCTATCGTTAGAAAATGTTTAAAAAGATTTTATGCACTATTTGAAACAAATGTGGAGTTTTTGGATTTTAACAATGAAAACATATCCAATATTTCGGATATATTCGAAAAGATAAATAAAAATCTCCTGAAACTTCAAGGATGCAATATCAGCCTTGACAAAGCCAAAAGAGATACCGAGCTTTATCAATAGCTTAAATTATATAAAAATTATCCTTTTCAGCGAGAATATTATTAGTTAAAAAAATATATATTCAAGGACGCCCACTGACGCCCTTATCAAATATATGATAATACGATTCAAAGATTGCAGGAACTTAATACTAACTTGCTTAATTAATTCATATTTTTCAGACGTAGAAAGTGTTATAAAATAACTAGGAGGCCAAAATAATATTCAAATAATTAGATTATGGTGCTTTTTGGGTACGTTTTCGACATCGATGCCCTTTTCTGTGGAAAGAAATAAAATTATCCATCATACAGTGGCGGATTTACCTTTTGGCGCAATTGACGTGCGACTTGGGCCTTTAAAATTCAGGCGGCCTCGAAGTTCAGCTCTCAAAACAATCATCATAATTTTGCCGTTTCGCGGTTGTTTCCAAAATTTACCAGTTTTACAAAAAAACCTTACTTAGAATGTTAAAATAATATAACGTCCAATAATTATTCATTTTCTGCTAGTTAACTACCGTTGGCTTTAAAAGTTGACACATTAAAATAACATTTAGCTCATACAGTTGCCAAAAAATAATAAATTAAAAAATAATAGGGATTTCAATTTAAATCAGACAGAGTTTTAATTTTAATTATATATTCAGGGGCCTTTTGAATAGGACAATATTATGTTTTACTTTCTATCTTTTTAAATAAAGTGATGTAAAAATAAATATGCTTCCAAAATATTGAAAAATATACATATTGATTTAAATCAGGGATTGGCAAATCGTTGATTTTATGGTCTCCTGCGAGCAAAATCTGACGTACCTAATCAAGAATATGAAATATGTTGTTCTTTAATTTCTATTAAATTATATTATTTTTAAATTACATCCTCACATAGATGAGATATATAGTTTTCGATTTAACATCATTTTTTTTTTCAACTTTGACGACTTTTTTAAACCCACTCTGACACTGACGAATAGATAGTACACCTCCATATAAATCATATTTTTTTGGGTGTTTTTGGGTGGAACTCGTACAGCTGAAAGTTTCGCAAATAACTCATGTCTGGTTGAGAGCCCTCCATTTGAAATGTAGCTAAGAAAAAAACCAAAATTCTTCTGAACGATGATCTCCAGATATTGATAAAGAATTCGTCAATATCTTGATTTGAAATACTTGTGGTATCTGAGATACCCTCTTCAGACGAGGCGGTTGTTTTGGAGCCGCCGTGACGGATGAGGTCAAAATCCAGATCCCGTGCATTGTCTAAGAATAAAATCTTACTGGTACATTACATTTAATGCAATATTTTTTCTACCTCTAAAAAAATGATAACAAAACCAGTCTTCCAAAATTTATTAAATTAGATTTCCAGATGAGAGGTAGAGATGATTTAATAATATTTTTAAGGTTCTTGGGTTTCGCTATAATATATTAGAAGTGGTTTAATTTTCCAATTTCCAGCAGCATTTTCTCTAACTAAAAAAGCTTATCTTTAAAGGCCTTAAAACCGTTATTAAACCTTATTACCGATTTAATTTTTTTTATATAAACCAGTATCACATTATAAATTTGTTGTGTAATCCTCATCTTTTAATATTTCTCATAGACTCTTAATGAAATTTTTAGCTCCCTCTATCTTTTCACAGGCAGATTTACTTATCAAAACACAAAGAAACAATGTGCAACTAAATCCCATATATCACAAAAATAATAAAAAAAGTTTAAATCACGTAAGTCGATGACTTACTATACTGACTTCAAGCTCAGTCGCGATTAATATATATTAATACTAATTTAATTTATTTGACGATGGATAGATGTCATTGAAATAAATTCCAAAGCGCCAACTACCCACAAAGATGCTGAATTAATGAGTCCTTCACTCTTACATTCCCTTCTGGACAACGTTATAAAGAATTCATAGAGTTTATTCACCGGAAATATAATCTATTTTAGTGCTAACTTAGCTCAATCACGATTAACTTACATTATCACAATTTACCTTCCCTGTCATTGATCGAGCTAAGAAAAATCGTAAATATTTAATAAAAAGTGGAATAAATTATTATTTACTTTAACTTCTCTAACATCCCTTATTATCAATCTGATTCCATCTAATTCTCTGAATAAATATTATTAATGATAATGAAAATGGATCCTATGCAAAACCCGAGAGAAGAAAAAATTAATAGGATTAGATATTCAAGAAAATTTGAATAGAAATATCGTTTGATATATGACCAATTAGTTCTGATTCAAGCTCGTTACATTAAAATGTGCCCTCTTTGCTTAATTCCTCTAGAATTTATGCGTAGACTCATATATTTAACGGCAATAGTATTATGCTTTTTATTAAAATAATAAAAAAAAATCATATATTTTCAGTACGTCAAAAAATTTAATGCTTAAAAGCTTTTCAAATTGTCCTAAAAACTTTTTAATACATTTTTACAATTTTCAATCACAAAAAAATACTCTGCTAAAATCTTTTTTTACTTTCTGTTTAATATATTCAGCAAAAAATGTAATAATTTTCCTATAATTTATCGAGCACATCTTTAGGATTTTCATCTGTATTTAATTAATCGATATTAAAAGCTTTATATATAAAGAATTCACAATTCTCGCAGCGCTATAGTCATTACTTTTTCATTTACTAATTAATAATTATTTATTATTATTTGATTTTAGAGGGTGTATTTAAGTATGTATACTCTCATACATACATAAATTGCGGTAAATCTATGATCCTAAGTAAATAATGGTTGTTTCGACCGTTCCAAATGTTAATAATTTGATTTTATAAAGTTTTCTCTTGTATCCATTAATTTCCACGTGTAACCCTCATCCATTCTCATCTGTGAAAACTTCAAAGTCTACTACGTTACATTACGATTTAATTGTTTAAATAATGCTATTAATAAAACCAAAAATTTAGTACGTAATATGTTGAAATGATAATTATGATTATTATAAATAATTAATTTATGATACAATATCTTGAGAAATGTCAAAGTTTTACGCAGAATTGTTACGAAATGGATTTCAAATTACGAAAGATGTCAAAACTTTGCCTAAATTCTTCAGATATTAACCCCCATGACCCAATTTCATATCTTAATTAAAATATTGAATTGAAGCCATCAAAATCAATTTTAAATAAAAACAAAAATGAACAAAGTTTGCAACCCCTGAATAGCTCCGTAATAATATAACCTTTACGGCAGAGGCAATAAAAAAACACATTTTTCAAATCATGGTTTTCCCGGTACCGTGCTTTTATTATTATAAGACGGATTCGATGAATAGGTAATGAAGTACATTTTTTTCATAAACACAGCATGATTCAAATAAAACAAAATATTTTTTTTATGCGAATTCTTTATCTGGAGTATTTGAATATATGTACATAATTAATATTGTCATTTATAAATTTATATAATCAAAATAAATAATCACGTAAGTTGATTCAATTTAAATCAGGGTTGAATTTATTTTAATTATATTAGAATTGTGCAATATGAATAATTGATACGACAATGGAAGAAAATAGCAACACCCTCTATACAATGACTAGAAATGGGAATAGCATATTATTAATATATTTATTTGATAGCTATTTGATTATTTTTAAACCTTTGTAATGCCATAATCCAACCGAATTCAACACGTAACACTGAAAAATTATATTAACTAATTTAAGATTATATTAAAAAAAGTTTGTATCTGAAAATCACCATTAGGTATCTGAAAAACATTTATAGAAATAATGCAGAGCGTCAGAATTCAATTGCGGCGATGGACCGCTCTCCTCCCT
This sequence comes from Philopotamus ludificatus, assembly GCA_022495035.1. Classification (NCBI taxonomy): domain Eukaryota; kingdom Metazoa; phylum Arthropoda; class Insecta; order Trichoptera; family Philopotamidae; genus Philopotamus; species Philopotamus ludificatus. The sequence goes on along the minus strand of JAGXCT010033651.1, from coordinate 3,977 downwards.
AAGCCTCTTTGAGCATCGTAAATAGGTTTAATTACACAAATCTGGGTTGTAGGAAGCGTGTTTCAGTTTTTCAGCATTGTCGTACAACACATTCCTTAACGGATGAAGATACTTGTACGATAAGCAGCTTTAACAGTGTCCACAGGTTACCTCAATTAACGCATCTCAGTGTCTCCTTGGGGGGAAGGGAGCCTATTAAGGGCGCTTACTAGCGGAATTCAGCCTATGCGCCTTTAATGGAGTAAGATGAAACCTTCAGCTTTGCTATGATAAAAAAGCGCTTTCCAGAATGAAGCTTCACTTGATGCTGTAATGATGGCCAGTTGTTAAAGGAGATGCAAATATAAAATTGTAATTGTAGTTTTGATGATAATTTGTTTGCGCTATAATCTCATGACAGTGGACTTCCATCTCTTTATAGGTAACTAAAGTAAAAAATATGATCCTGGTTTTTTTAATTATCCTTAAACATAATTAAATGTCTTCTCTATGCGAAGAAGAACATTGTCCAAATGTTAGTAGTAGTATAACAGTATAAGTTAATAATAGTATCTGATTAAAATCCGATCATCGTGGTATGTTTTTCTGTTATGATTCTAGGTTATAATAGTAGACTTATCTCTCTCCAAAGGTTTACTTCGGAAATAATGCACTCCAAAGGAATTGATGACTTCCTACTTACTCGTGATTCTAGCAGCAATTGATCACGAAGCAGAATAGACTAGAAAAGTAGGAAGTCTAGATGGTGATCCTTGTCACGTGGAGTGCACTATGTCCTCTCCGCCAACCCAGGGCTGCCTCCATCCAACGCGTGTGACTTAATCCTGTGATCAGGATCACGATACTAGACAGTTTGATTTTCGGGTGAAAACACAACCAACGCAACAGTCTACTCTACTATTAAAAATAACGTAATTTTAGCTTGAGAGATATCGTACTAACTGGATATAGTTTTTTTAAAAAGATTTTTTAGATTTTTTTCACCAATTTTAGGTTGGCTTATGTGTCGTATCAGTGATTTTTGTTGCATCCGCTTGTGGCTTCATATTTTTTATATACAAAGAGTTATTAAACTATTACAGCTCGCTTTAAGACGTTCTGAAGTTAACATTTCAGTTCTTGTTTTTAAGAAGAAGATATTTTTAACCAGCCGTGGCGATGGAGTTTATAGGGCACCCATTAATAACTTATTTATGATATGCTATATTATATTTTTAAAATGAATGTAAATATATTGATGACCAATTCATCAGTTACCTTAAACTTTGGACGGAGCCGCGAGACATCTTGAAGCAACTCCAATATAAATTGTATATATGAACTGACTGAATGTTGTTCTTTCAATCATCATTATCATAGACGTAACAGCCCTATTGTAGAGACCTCGCCTCATCCAACACCCTTCTACATTTTATCTGGTCTGCCGCTACGTCGCTCCATCTTCCTGTAAGTTCCAATGCTGCAGTGTATCTCTGTACGCAGTCCAACCACCTCAGCCTTGATCTTACTTTCCTCCGGGATAGGCTTGTTAACCATACGCCTTTTTGTAGGCTAACTGTCCTGCATCCTTGACACGTGACCGGCACATCGGAGTCTGGCCACTCTGACGCAAGCTGTGACCGGTATATCCTTGTATAGTCGGTTCAGCAAATATTCGTTTCAGAATCGTTCTCTCCAGGATATGCAGTTGTCACTCATCTTGTTTTGTCAAAGCCCAACATTCAGATCCGTATGTTAGGACGGGTTCTATGAGAGCCACGTAGAGCTTGACTTTGGTCTTCTTTGAGAGGAGTTTTAACCGTAGATGCTGTTTAAGTCCAAAGTAGCACCGGTTTGCTATGTTGCTCGTTTAACCTTTTGCACTCGAAGTTTTTTTGAAGTCCTTAATACCTGAACACGTGTTATTTAATAAATTATTATTTTGGATTTATGCAATATTATCATAGTTTATAAATATAGTGAATATTAAAAGCTAAAATAATAATTTTATAAATGATACGTAATTGATTTGTTGCATGACGTCATAGCGGCGGCATTCGAGTGATACGGAAAACTTCAATGCCGCTTCTATGGCGGCATTCGAGTACAAAGGGTCAATGCGGGAATATAAAATTGTATTTATAAACTAATAATTTATCAAGTATTTTTTGTTACAACTTACTACACTTTGATATGAGGAAAATACTGTAAAAGAAGAATAATAGTATATAACAGTACTTAAATCAAAGTTCGCATAGATAAATTTAAATACAATGTCCAGAGGCGGATGTTTTGAAACACTTGAAATGAGATACGCGACCAAACTCAAGACACGGAGCCAGATCGTATCGCATGTCTACTGCCACGTGTTGCACTTGGTCGGGTTCCGGCATGAATTTCTGTTCCTACTCACTAAAATATCAAGTTTAATTTTTAAATATTATGTACTGAAAATGTCTAGCATCATATACCAACCCTGATAAAAATCTTTATATATAGAATTAATTTTTTTCATGCTTTGGAATAAATTATAATTAATTTGATATATTTTTTTTAGATATATATATTTTGATATTACAAAATATTCGAATTTTGTTTAATATTTAATCCAAAACATGGACGTGTCTAATCCTAGAGCATAACCTTACCGCTTCTAGCTTATTAATTATTTCGTCACATATCACATTATCCATTCGACCCTCAAACCCCCGCTAAATAAATTATGCACGTATTCACTCATAGTCCTAGATTTCGTGCATTTCGATGTCGCACGGCGGTGAACTCTTGTGTAACTTTCAAGAATCTGTCCCGTTGGGGGCCACTGTCACAGTACTGCAAGGCGCCCTCGTAGATCTTGTTGAACTCCTCCGTAACACCGATTGTTGCGTATTTCCCTGTTGGTTGAGCAGCATCTGCTTCTGCATGTACTGAGTGCCTCTGCAGTTGCAAAAGAGCAGCTCTTTCATGCCCTTTCGGAAGTTCCTTGAGAGGAACGCGTAGAGTAGCGGGTTGATTCCGGAATTGAAGTACGAAATGAGAAAGGTCAGCGGTGTCAGGAGGGTGCTGAAATCACTTCCACCTTGGTAGTTGGTGGACCAGTATTGCCACATTTTGCGAGCGTGCAATGGCAAGTTGCACAAGGCGAACGTGAGCACCACCACTATGAGCATCCTTATGACTCCGCGTCGGGCTCGAAGCACGCTTTGTGTCAAGTGGCTCGGATGGCCGTGCAGTTGGCCGCCCCTGGAACGCCAAGTGGTCACTACCGGAGTGTAACTGGGCGTCTTGTCGCCAACCATTGATACCTGAAAAAATATATAATATCCGGTCAAGTCATAAATAATTAACCTAAGGGTTCTGAAACAAGCATTAGGGAAGCAAAGAAGGATTCTCTAGAGTATTTTTAGGATGGAATTTAAAAATCGTAAGGTGCATTTTGATAGCGCTACAATTTTTTTACATTAAATTAGTTAAGTAATTAAATACTTTTTAATCTATATATATACATTTTTTTATAAGTTACTTCAAAAATGTAAAAAACGGGTTCCACTGTATATATGTAATACATTTTTTCAACAGTATTGGCTGCAAATAATAAATAAATAAAAAAAACAACAATATTCACTTGTGTTGCCCCGGATACGATGTTTTTTCTCGCTTGCATCCGGTACGGTATGTGCCAGACATCCAGAAAGTAATTTTTAAAATTTCTATACTGTTAAAAAGACGTAATTAGTGGGAAAACGTAAATTCAGGGTAAGAGTCGCGTTAGTAAAAACATTCATTAGTGTAAAACATAATTAGCGTAAAAACGTAAATTCGTGGTACTAAATACAGTGGAACTTGTTTTTTACGTTTATAAAGGAATTGATTAAAACAAGTTTATACATTAAAAAATATTTAATTGTTTAACTTAACTTTTAAAAGGGTTAATTGTATTTGTAAAAAGTTGTCCAGTAAACCCCCCTATAACGTCAAGATAGGTTCCACGTTATAGG
>JAGXCT010033650.1:0-11459 GCA_022495035.1 Philopotamus ludificatus | reverse complement strand
TGGAACTGTGTCGGACCGGTCTGACACAGCTTCATCCTGGGTACAAAAGTATTAATTATGTATTATGCATACGAAAATATAAATATAATTTATATCTCTTAACCTGGCAGACAGTATTACTTTTCCCGATGTGGAGCAAGAGCGCTGCCTGCTCCTTAGCGCTGCCGTCGTCGGGTATTGAATGGATGCGGGGTGGTGGCTGGGTGCGGGAGGGGGTCTCGCCGCTAAGTGCTGTGTAGCGCTGCGATACAGCATCTTTGAGCCACGTGCCGCTTGTCACGTATTTTATTACAGCACCCCTAAATATTTTATCCACGAGCCGACACGATTTACAACCAGTATAGTTATATTTAATAAAATATATCAAGAATCTCCGATCTCAATGATGTGGTAGTATTTTAAAAATCTTTTTTTTTAATATAATCCTAATTTTATCTTTAGACTACTTCCAGGAAGCTTTGACAACATATTTATATAAGAATATATATAAAGGATCAACCCGCCCCAATTATGGTGTTAGTTAACGGCGACAAATGTGCATAAGACTAATGTAAACACTGGGGAAAAAATGGGACATTAGAACAAATATTTCAATTATATTTTTTCAGGTCTTATATCTTATTCCTATGTTTTTAAATACGTCTATTATCATTTTTAGTATATGACGTTCTATATAATTATATTAGGTTAAGTCATTAATACATTCCGATTTTTTATCATACTTTTACTTACTAACAAAATTATATTAATCTATTTTGGATTATTAAATTCATGTTAAATATAACCTTGTTCCAACTTATTGGCAACTTATCGATCCCCTCCTCATAAAATTTGGGGAGTTTGGACTGAAAGAAAGTATCGAGGGCCTGATTGACTTGCTCATTATTAATGAAAGTTTTTCCATTCAAAAACTTCTGTAAGGAATAGAAAAGGTGGTAGTCCGTAGGAGCAAGATCTGAGGAGTAGGGTGGTTGTGGAAAAAGGGACCAGAGCTCTTGAGCTCCAGAATTTTTTCTTGAGTCACTTTTGCCGTGTGTGGTGAGACATTCGATTTGCCTTATTTCGGTCACTGAGATTACGTGGTACCCATATGCATAACTTTCTGATTTTCCTCAAATTTTCCAGGTGGCGATAAACTATGTATTGTGACGTATTTATTTTCCTGCCAACTCCCTTGTCGTTTGTCGTGGATTTTGTTTCTAATCTAATTAGCAATTTTAGGATTTGAGCATTTTCTCTAGGATCACGTAAAATCGAGTGATTTCGTTCAAGTTCTATGATAATCGACGAGGAATATTTAAAATAATTTGGATACAACAATAAATATTTGAAATGCTAAACATGACGATTTATAACAAAAACGTTGTATAATGCAGGCAAACAATTAAGAAATTATTTTATTCTATCACAAATAATTTAAATTCATTAGAAATTTTCTTTATAAATAAAATATAAAATATGAAACGAGAAACGCTTTGATGTTTAAGCAAGATAAAACATACACGTAACCTTTAATCCTTTTTTTTTAATTTATACTGAATAAACAGTTTGTAACGAAAATATTTTCATTCCGCTTTCCGCGTTTTTCCACAAAAAAATATACAATTACTGCATTTCACATCCAATTACATATTTACTTACTGATCTCTCTATTAAAATTATATTTTCATAAATGTGTTTTTCTTTAATTAATATTATATTTTGCTTTCATTTTGACCGGCGATGCTGCATAAAAGTAACTTTTACCTCAAAGAGTTTCGCGTATTTTTTAAAAGCATAATGCCATTTAAAGGTGGACCGTATCCGCTTGTCACATCGACTAAAGTGATTAACCTAAATTTAGTTAGTGGAACAACCCTTCCACTGACAACGGACTCAGGCACAATAGACCCCAAAGTAGATCAAATTACTCCTCGGGGTATAATACTCCGCATCCCGAGAACCACTTTTCTAAATGATCGCATAAGCTGTAAAAAGAAACTGGTGTGCAGCACGCGTATGAATTTTTCTCCTTCCTTTGTGTTTTTTTTTATTCTTTTTTTTATTACGAGTATTAAGATGAATTATTAACATACCTATCGACTACCATCGCGGCAAATTTCCAATCGCTTATAAGCTCGGCCTCCTCGTCAGCTTTTTTCATTCTTCCGGTTATGAATTGCAGTTCCCTAAGTATGTTGTGAAGCTCCCGATGGGTGGTGGACAGCGGCAGTGAATTGCTTTGGTCCTCTACCGTCGCTGGCCTTATGAAGCTTCTCCGGAACTCCGCGCTGAAACATAATTAATAATTTATTAGTTTATATATAATTATTATTATAAATGGACCGACAAGACACATTTATAAAGCCCACTAGATCGCCTACGTCCAAAAACGGAGAACACACATGAAGAAGAAAATTATCATCAATATAATCTATGACGAAAAATATAATTAAATAACATTTTATAATAATATTAATAATATTTCTGGCCTCATTGCTGAATTCGGATCTTAGGTGTATAAATTTACTTATTTATTGAAAGTATTAGATTTCTATCACCAACGTCCCTTGATTCTGGGTATGATGTACAGTGGGCATAGAAAAAACGCTTAGGAATAAGTAAAATTGGCGGTATTTATTAAAAATCGTCGTAGGACTCGGGGTCTCTCAGGGACCCCAAGCATTTCAAGTCAAGATATTCTTCATATAAAGTGTTATTCATGATATGCTTCATAATTTGGTCGATATTTTGGATTTTCTAACTAATCAATCGCCGCAGACTGAGCTCTCGCAGCACGTGTCACTCGTACGTTTGACTCGCACTTGGCACATCGTACCGGATGCGAACGAGAAAAAACATCGCGCTCATGACAACCGAAACAAATATTGTTTTTATTTTTTTATTCGCAATTCCGGGTAATAAAGGCGAATGATTATTTATAATATTTATTCTTTAGACTTTTTTAGACAAATAAAAAAGGTTTGTGATTTATATTAAGAGAGTTATTTGAGAAAAACTTGGTGTCCCCAATAACACGGCCCAATCCCATCGGCACGGCTAGGCTACCATTTTATTATAAATTAAATGTATCATCTGTCTAGCGATCAGCATTATGGATGTACAACTAGAGACCTTTTAATGTACAGGATGTCCTAAAAAATGTATGTACTGGTGCCTTTTACTTTCTGGCGATTCTAATGAAGATGGCGATATTATTTTCAACACGATGGAGCACGTCTTTATCATTATGATTTAAGAATATATCTTGATGAGAATCTTCCAAACAGATAGCTTGGACAAAGAGGTCCCATAGAATACCCTGTCCGTTCACCAGACTTGACGCCAATGAACGTTTTCTTGTGAGGATACTTCAAAGTCTACACTATAAAACCGACTGGAAGAATTAGGACTGAGTTAAGACAAGAACGGTACCTTACCTATACCTCGAATGTACCGGAAAGAAATCCATTTTTTGTGTCTTATTCGAGTGCTTCAAGCTTCGAGCTTGTTCATGTTATTCTTAATAATAAAATAAAATATATGAGACAAAAAAAGAAAGCCGAGGAACAGTACTACAAAAAAAATCTTATAAAAATATTTTTCTCCACCGTGTTTAAGACAGACTGATCTCAAATAAGATAAAAAAAAAATGATTTCTTTCCGGTATACCTAATATGAATATATAATATGTTGCGGTGTTAATGATCTCATTTTTTTTAATTTTTTTAGTTCAACTCAGGGGTTCCCATTCTTTTGCGGTTTACGGTTCTCTTAAAACATCATATTTTTCTGCGGCTCCCTTAATACATCAGATATTTTTTCAAAACTGTTGACCTTCTTGAGAAAAGCGAGCGCAAAAAGATGACGCGAAAATTTCGAAAATTGGGAATTCCTACGAATTTGCCGAATTGTTTAATTGAATATTTCGCGGTGCCCTTATGACGACACCGCGGCTCACACTTTGGGAATCACTGATCTGACTATTGAAATAGAATCGATGAAATTAATTTACAAAATTAAATTTTGTTTTATATCAATAAAATAATAAAATAAATTAATATATGTAACAATTGTCGATAAAACAGATGTCATCTTTGATTAATTTATGCATAGATAACTTTAGAAATACGATCGAGAGACCGTCTGTAGGACAAAGAAGGTGATGCTTTACGTAATGGACAGACAAACAATGCCATAAATGAGAGTGGCTCAATTTTCTTAATCGCATAAGTGACCCCGGCGGTCGGTTGCCAAAAAAGTTTGAGCGTCACTATCCGCGATTAGCGCGGCATCGTGGCGTCTGGACCCGTCGACAGCGCGCCCGTGGCGATGTTAATCCGGCGCAAAGTTGCCCGCTTTACTGGCGCGGTTACCTGACTTGGTGCCGGACAACTTCAGCAGTTGCAAAACAAATGGGCCAAATTCGGCACAAAGTGTACCACTTTAAAATGCAATCCTTTGCATAGCGCGGTGCCGACACAATAAATGATATGGAACCGGGTCACGGGGGCTGGGCGTAGCGAGCTACGTAAATTGGGACAACTAGCGTGCACGGTTAGGACTTTTTGATGACTCCTTGTGGTAAATAAATTTGAATACATAATTCGAAAATACTTGCAATTCTGCAAATTTTACCCTCCAGAGAACAAAGGGAGACATTATAATGGCTTCCTCTGTCGGGGAGATCTGGACAATTGGATTTTTTTGTGAGGTGGGATCGTCAGCACCACGCCCATCTCTCTCCCTGTCAACCTCACGTATTTAGAGGTTATCCTTTCACATACTAACCACGCCCAGTTTCTAATAAACACAGTAATCATAAGAATATTAGTATAATATTCAGTGGAGTAGCCTAAAATTTTAAGCTCTGCTTTAAAGGTGGCCTGAGAGCCCGCTTCATATTTTTTTAAATTTAATTAAAAATTATAGAAACTAAATATTCTTTACATGCCTAAAAAAATGAAGCAAGCCGTGATCTGTTGATCCTTTCTTCTGCAATGACAATTATTTTAGACCTGAAAGAGCTACGCCATACAATATGATCGAAAACCTTCCAAGAAACTTCTTTTTAAATGTATAATTCCAAGAATAAAAATAGTTATTCATGATATTCCTAAAAACTTGGTTGATATTTGGAATTAATCTACTAATCAATATAATATGTAAATGACAAACGCACTCGGCGATGTCCTGCCATAGACAGAGGACACAGGTCAGGTCATTAGTATACGTTTCAATCACACTTGGCACATCGTACCGGATGCGAGCGAGAAAAAACATCGCGCCCGTGGTAACATAAGCTAATATTGTGGTTTTTTTTCGCGATTGCAGACAATAAAATTCAATGATTATATAAAATATTTATTATTTAGACTTTTTTAGACAAATTTGTGACATGTAGGATTTATATTAAAAGAGTTATTCGAGAAAAATCAATATCTTGGGGTCCCAAATATACCCATCGGCACGGCTAGGTAAATTTGAATTGCTTTTTCTTCTTCTTTTTTATTACCTAATCTCAGCGTTAAAAAAAATGTAAATTCTGGGACCCCCCCGAGGGGCCTTAAATGCCTAAATCCCCGATGCCTTGCATCCTTTAGGTATTTACTTTATTTTTAGGTAATATTGTTTATTATTTATAACAACTGTTTTTCTTCAATATAAAACTTTTAAACTAATATTGATAAATGAAAACGGTCTTTACCTCGAAAATCTGCTACCAGGAGAGCGCAGAATCTACAGAACCATGATTTATTAAACAACGATGGCTGCCAAATCCGATTTAACAACTAATACTAAATATAATTTAAATTTAAAAATTAATGACGTAGAATATTGTCCCGGATAATTTTGAAAATTCTAATTCTTGAAGTATTTTTTAGGTTTTAATCTCGTTAAACAATATTGAAGTTGTTCGAAAAGAGTTTAAAAATGATCCCCGGATATTGACTTAAAAAAAGATCACTTGAATGTGCAATAAAATATCTAGAGGCATTGTTGAAGGACTACAATACCGTCTTATAGAAAATAGAAAAACCTTTACATCAAGATTTAAACTCATAAGGGTTTAAAGTACTAAAGAATCATTATTACATTTAAATATAATTATTTTTTAATAATAACTTCACATTATCAACGATTTTCTTTCCATCTATATTATTTTAAATCATTTTTTTTATGCCAGATTAATCCATAAGCATCTAAAACAGATCCAGCCTGCCAGATCCTCCAATTCTATACATTTTAAAATACTTTCGTGACCTTTTTCTATCATTGTATCTTAGAAATGACACTCATACTGGTCGCTTTTTCGGTAACTAAACATTAGTAATCTCTGCTCTCGCATATATTGCCCGGAATTGATTCATCAAATTGAGTATCTGAGCAATCTTTTCCCCGAGGTATGAAGCTTTTGCTCTTGATCCATAATTAACTACGGATTTAATATGCCATGCTTTTATAATACAGATACTAAATTTCATTATTTTATAGAAAACGGCCATGCAATTAATGTTTTTGAAGGTTGTTTAGTAATTTATGTTTTAGAAAGGGATTTTCAATAAAAATTATACGAAATTTATATTTTGCATGTAGGACGCCGTTAATAATATATTTCAACTTATCGGCAAAGCGTTAAAATATTCCGAATACATAATGCGAAATGAAAACATTGAATCATAACAAGTTCAAAAGTTTTGTTATTTCCCCATGCGAATTGCTTTGACTGAAGTGAGTGAAGAAAATGGCGAAATATTTTGCGCGCAAATTTTCCCCCTTGAACATTTTTGCTCGCCACATTATAACTACATAAATACAGGCGTGCCCCTAAAAAGGGCTTTGTGGAACGCACACAACGTATAATATGTTTTTCTCGTTTATGGCTATAGAAATTGCGAAAATTCATTATGTGCTCCTATTGAAATTATGGAATTTGTGCACAGCGGCCCCCATTGCCACGTTTCCCGGCACTCTGGATTTAATAGTAATTTTGTATTCTCATTTGAATGGCATGTCCACATTTGCACACGTGACCTATTTTTCGACACACGTTAATATTCAGCAGGTGTAGTCGGTGCCCATTTGTCTAGTTTAATTTTGTGGTGTTCGCTCTCACTAACTGCGTTCCGTACGAATTTTGTAAATAATGCCGAGCTGGATATTGCTTCGGTTTCATGTGGCAAGGCACGCGCGAATAAATTGGACAGAATATTGAAGCAAAACATATGCCGTGAATATCCCATTTTTATGGGTTCATACCCTAGAAATGATCTCGAATTTAAAAAAAAATCTTGAATTAACATATGATGAATAACCTAAGATTTTTTATTACTTTTCAGAAGTAAATTCAGGAGAACGCGTGAGACATATCAAAATTTCTGTGAGATTCAGATTACTATTATGTACGTTTAAGTAATTACTACGCTAAAAATATTCTCAAAAAAATGAGACTATGCAAATCAACAAAATTTCCTCCATTTTTCTACACCCCAAACATATTTAACTATCTTTTTACACAGATACATGGTTCTGAATTAAAACAGTCCACTAAAAAGAAAAAATACTATATTTTTATCCAAATTATTTGTTCTAACACGATTCCCTGAAAGACTTAACCTAGCCGTGTAGATGAGATCTAAGGACACCCCTAGTTTTTAAGTCTAGGGGAGACAACGCCGGGAGTGCTGTCATTTACGCGTCATATTGATTAGTTAAAAAATCTAAAATATCGACTAATTAATGCAGCATATCATAAATAACCATTTTTATTCTAATAGTCATCTTTTTTTAAAAAAATAGACCCGGTTTTTTAAACATAAGCACTCTTCAATTTGTATACGAATTCTGTCAAAAACCGCGTATAAAAATACGCGGTTTTTGGTGGAAAAATATTATAAAAGCAATCTCTGAGACAATAAAATTACACGGATTAAAAAATTAGCAAATTTCTTAGGAGTTCATGTTAGGAGATGCAATTTTAATTAGATAAAAAATAATAAAAACAATCTCAAGCAGTATTCTTCAACTATTAGTCGACGGACCGATTCGGGAAAATTCAATACTGATCCTTGGTTTCAATTTTATTATATTTGTACAACAAGAAAAACCAAGGCTTATAAAAATTTATTATTAATTAACGATCGATAAAAATGTAGATGTGTCTAACTATGACTTAAATCAGATGTCAGCATTTTTTTCAGAAATATGGGAGATCGGCGGGCATAGTAAGACAAAGGACAGGTGGAAAAGGTAATATTTAAATATGAAAATGATGAGTCGTATTTGTACAAAATCGCATTAAGCTAGGGTTGAACTTGTTTAAATGGCAAGGATAAAATAATATTTTTTACTAAAACTATTTATTGCAAGATATTTTAACGACGGAAAGCTAAAATAACGCCCTGTGGTCCACGTGTTAGGTGTAACTAACCCCTGACTTGAGGAACTGTAGTATTACATATTAGGAGTAAGAACGGGTACCTCTAGAGACCATTGAAAGCTAGAGAAATAAATATTTCAGACAAATCATTAAAAGAACGGAGGTATTGCATACTTTAAGTGTGAAAGTATAATAGTAGAAAAATGATAGTTAGGTATTAAGGAAATCTGGAAAATTCGTAGCATGTCATTTGATCAATAAATGATTTGCGTCCGTACACGAGTAAGACATATGCAGAAAAACGGATAACTATTATGGATACTAAATTCCATATTGTAAGATCATTTGTTTTCTATCTGTTTATATGGAGTAAAGATTTGGACGAAAAACTTAGTAGATAGAAAAGGTTGGATGTCTTTAACACTTTATGAGCCGTTCACGCCTTTTGACGTGAGAGCCATACCCCCCACTTGGCATTTTTTTTCTGATAACGATGCACAATGTTAATTCTACTATTTAACCACAGATGGATACAAGTGCATGTTAGCTTGGATTATCATCACATGAAAACATCGGCCCCCAGGCTAGGTTTGATGTAAAACCTTGCGGCTCATAAAGTGTTAAAAAAGAGTGTTTAAGACAGATTCTCTGTTCAATGGATTATATTCCAGCATCGATGACAAAGAACGGCTTACTAATATTTAAAATCTGGCAACATTTTTTCATGTCTTCTCGAGAAGAAATGGTAACGAAAATAGAGTCCAGCTACCTTCTAACTTTTCTTTTACACTTAATATACAATAAATTTTGATGCTACATTTTTTCTTAATTAATTAATGATTATTACAAAAAGTTAATATTGTAGATTATCAATAAAATGCTTAAATTTATCAGGTGTAATTATTTCTGAATCAAATTTACAGTATGATCATAAAAAGTATATTCAAAGTGAAGGAATCGTGTCTTATCGAAATCTTCGGCGTCGAAAAAAAAATTAAACATTTCGGAAGCAACCTTTGACATTCGAGCGAAACTCATTTACGTCAAGATTTTTTCTCGACCGTCCGCATCCAGGATAAACAAATTAATTTAATGACGTTATATATTATATCGAAAAGGAAAAAAAATAAGTAATTTATTTTGCGAATTCTAAATATACGCATACAATTTCTTTTGTAAAAACGAAAATAGAACGATCGGATCCTCGTCGGGGAGCTAATAGGACCCTGTCAGGATTTACTGAATCGATGGCAATGAAAGCGGAGGATGAGGGGGGCACCGAGTGCCAAGTTATGGCATCGGTTATTGAAATTGTTCAACAACTTTTATTAATAACTTTGAGTTTTGCGTAATTTTATTGCCATTAGGTCGGCAAGATTTGACGTTTCGTGATTAATTAATGTGATTGGTACCTTTTTTATAGACATTTTAATATTAAAATGTTACAACGGCAAACGATTTACTGCATATTGTATATTAAATAAAAATATAATTAAAAACCTGATTCATCCCATTTTTCACACATAAAAAAGCTGTTAACTGGCTGAAGCGGCCATGTTAATTACTCCGTATGGATTATTGATTCGCTTTCATCGCGCTCGTATATTAAACCATACGCTGGGGAATGTTAATCCATCTTTATTACACTAATTGAATTGATTATTTAAAAGGACACCGTTTCAGTAAAACTCTTGATATATTAGCTACCGATTTTATTTCAGACTAATCCCGGAAAATGCATGAAGTTTTATGGCAATGGCGATTTAATTTGAACACGGGGACGTTGAGATGCGTTTCAGAGGGGGACTTGCGACCTTCAAAGGACCGCTGAGTCACCAGTCTGCCATCGATCCTGACCACCTTCGGCCCATTTCAATTTCGTGTTTACATCTCTGGCGAAATCTCAATTCGTCAAAGTTTGCGAGCCCTTTTGGGCCACAATGCTTGTACAAACACATTTCGACGACAATAATATGAAAAGGGATGGATCTAACCTCAGCAAATCTGAAATGGCGAATTCTGAATATAATCCCAATCCCTGAATTAGAATTAAATGTTTTAATTAAAATCCAAAAAATAAAAAAAATATTTTTAATATATTATAGATAAAATAATCATAACCAATGATTAAAAAATATAGAGCGTGGCCACTATTACACAGATACCAGTCTCAGTTTTATCCCATTCTGATCAGTTTTTTTAACGAATCTAATTGTTTCGTGGAAATTTTTCTCTATATGCCCTACATTGCCTATCAATCTGTATCAGTATCTAAGACTTATAGAATCTAATAGATTCTTAAATTAAGTATTTGTTTTGTTTATATAAATCTCATCCTGTTTTGCATTTTGTTCCTTTTTGCCATCACGTAGCTATACATTATTACCAGTCTTATCTGTATCTTGAAATTCTGGCTAAGAATCTAATATGTCTACAGGTACTTACATAGATATATTTTATATGTAACCGACTAGTAAATAAAAAGAATAAAATAAGCACGTAAATCAGTTGAATGACGACTGCGGATAGAAAAAAGTTTGCTGGATTTTCAAAAAAATGAGGAAGCTCTTTTGATTATAGTCAGACACTGAATATGAGAGATTTGTAAACAATCACTTTAGATAAAAACCAAATAACGATACATTGTCATTAGGACCAAAACCTATAAGGCTATAGCGTCAAAACTCATCATAGTTTATTTTTAGACTTAGAAATTTAATCAAAGCTCTGAGATGGGGAAATATCTGATGATTGACAGGTTTTTATTTTCCAGTTTTGTAAGCAAATTAACAAGGAACAAAGTAATAGATAAATGTTGATGCCCTATTAATGAGGCTTTTAAATATATTCTATTATTTTTAATGGCTTATTATTAGAAAGAAGAAGAAATAAGAAATTTACAATGGTATTAATTATATCTATGCTGAAATATTAAATAAATAGTGCTAAAAATACACGAGTTTATTGATATTCACTACTTAATAGCCATTGTTTAATATATATTAAGTGGTCTTAGCATTTGCACGTACAGGTTTTACACTTCAAAAATTGGACGTTTTACAAATCAAATTGGACGTTTTACAAATCAAATTGGACGTTT